>JABXWE010003853.1:0-66746 GCA_014611495.1 Limonius californicus
TCCCCCCCCCCGGAACCTCTTTCGCATTACTTCAGGGGGTGCGGGCGTCCCTTACACACTAAACATTCATGCAACATGCACCCTAAACTTAACTAAGCAAATGCGGTCGCCCCAGTCGGGATTCGATCTCCCCAACGGAGCAACTGCATTTACTGTGACCTCGAGTGGCCAATGCGTTCTCGCACTCGACCACCGCGGTCCCACATAATCTCCTTTAAGACTTATACATTTTGCAGAAAGTTCATAATGTAATACTAAGCCATTAAAAAAAATCTTTGTCTTGGTCTGCAAACCACTCCTCGGCACATATTGCTTCGTCATTTGTCCAAAATATTTTACCTATCAAAAGTTTTTTGAGTTTTAGGAACAAATAATAGTCTGACGGTGCTAAATCCGGAGAATAGGGTGGGTGGTCAACCAATTCAAAACCAATTTTATCAATTTTTCGCAGTGCAATCTGTTCTGTTCATTTAAATTTTGCCGCTCCATTTGAATTAATGTCGTACGCTAATTGCCGCTTCACAGGAATTAAAAACGTTATTTTAATTGCCATTTTTATGTTGATTACAATTTTCACTATTTTAAAATATTTAATTTATGACGTGGCCACTTTCGCTTGACATGCGTGTTAGCGGCGGCTGAAAACATTTCCAGGAATTCCATTGTTAAGCAGCCCTAGCTTTCAAGAAATGCTGTTTAGGTTTTTCTCGGAAGTCACACGTGTCAACTTTGTTCTAGAACAAAGTAGGCTTAAGTGATGTTTTTGGCGGCGCGGAGAAGAAGTCAGTAGGCAATAATCTTTGGATCCAGACGGACGTTTTAGGAAAATCGGGTTATTCGCGGCTCCCGCTATATTGAGCTCTATCGTATCGTAGATTGCTGTAGCCAATTATTATCTCGACCAAGTCGGATCTAAATAAAAATTAGCAATGTAAAGCCTTGGTGTACGGACAATTGAGTGCAATTGTTCCTTCGATCGCAGATCGGATATAAGCGTATTAAACCCGTGAAGGTGTGATTGTTAGAGCTGTGGTTTGTGTTGCTATCGTCTGAAATTCCCGTCGCCCTCAACGTCAACCGACCCCGTTGGAAATAATGTAATTCCCAGGGGCGTACCAATGTTTCATCCTAAAGTTTCCTGAAGAAGACGTCTACCATTTTCCCGGACCTGAAAATACCCCCCAGCTGTACCTGTATCTGGAAAGTACTTCGACATTGTGCCTGTGTCCGATCCGCTACTCCATAGTTAAGGTAAAGGACTAAGTTTTTTTGTGCTGTGAAGAAAGAACCCTTTTTCGCGTCAGCTTGCAAATTTTCAAGGGATTGAACCTTTTTTATGTAACAAGAAGCGACCTTTAGTCGCCGACTGTCCTTTTGTTTGTGTGCTACAAAGTGTAAAGAGTAATTTTTTGTATATATACTGTGTCATTCCTGTAAGCTCCGGCGTCACTGGCCATGTAGTTATTTGGAAAATGTAAATGACATACGCCAGCGGCGAGTTTTTTTCTTGAACGTTCAAATCAATCTATTAAAACTATTTAAAAAAGCCATTTGCGGTCATTTTTGTATCATCATTTCCAATAATCTAATTATATGTGTTTTAAAATGTACTGCCTATTTTATTATTATGCATTCTGTATTCGTGTGTGTAGGAATTTTGCAAGCCTCATAAACAGGAGAGAGGCACAATAAAGGTGAGTCCGATTCCCGTAAGCTGCTGGCCTCTCGGCCTTCCACGAGGACCTACAATCAGCTGTATTTGGAAGGTGACGCCCACTAATTTTGACCCACTCTGTACACAACTAGGAAGATTTCATCCCGTAAGCGACTTCCGTGAACTCCCCCTACTCCTCTGAGCTAAGCTGCAGACCTTTTTCCACCTATCCTGTTGCGGATCGACGAAAAAGCTCGTTTGGCCCGTAACAAATCAACGACTTGTGCGCAGGAGCGTTGTCTTGCAAAAAGAGCACACCTCTGGCAGGTTTTCCGCGGCGTTTTTCCACAAATTTCTTATGTAATTTAGTTAGCAACTCAGTATAATATGCTCTCGTGATAGTTCTACTCCGTTCCAAATAATCTATCAGAATATCCCATCTTTGTCCCAAAAAAACTGAAGTAAAAATATTGCCAGCCGATTTTTGAACACGGAATGCTTTGGGTCGTGGAGAACCAACATGCTTCCACTGCTTGGATTGTTCTTTAGTCTTCGGGTCATAGTGATGGATCCACGTTTTGTCCATAGTAACAAACCGATCCAAAAAGTTTGAGGAATCTTCTGCATAACGGCGGCAGATTTCCTTTGACATTGCCAATCGAACGCGTTTCTGATCAACGTTCAAGCATCTTGGAATCCATTTGGCCGAAAGCTTTCTCTACCCAAGTCGTGATAAATGATGTGACACACTGGTTCGTAGGCAATGTGCAATGTTTCTGTAATATTCTTAATCGCAATGAGTCGATTTTCTAAAATCATATCATGGACAGAATCAATGTTTTTCTGAGTGGTCACAGAAATTGGACTTCCAGGGCGGTGCTCATCTTTCACATCTGATCTTCCTCTTTTATATTCCGCAACCCAGTTTTTAATAGTGACGTATGAAGGACACTGATCACCTAAGGTTTCTATTGTATCAGCAAAAATTTATTTGTTCGATAACCTTTCAAAAATAAATACTTAATAACTGATCGAAACTCGATTTTTTCAAATTCGGGTTTTTTCTCAGACATGCTGTTTTAAAAAACTCACAGTTTGATCACCATGCACCTTACGGATGTCAAACTTTGACAACTTATTTATAAAATATCACAGTTGTAACCATAGCAACCATATTCACTTTTCTCTACTAGAAACTTTCCAGGCTAACTAGTTATCAATACCCCCTCGTATAACATCTAAATAATCACTTTTTATTTTTCCAATCATAAGGCCGTATGTATTCAAATATGTAGTACAATTCTTCCCGGAAATACCAAATTCTAAACGGAAATTTTTGATACCTACTAGGTTAGCGCATACTGAAATTTCCCTTTTCAATTCTCCTTCGGGAATGTCTACAAATTATAGACGTAGCAATACGAGTTACATTTGAATAATTTATTTCATTTCCCGGCTTATTGAAACGGAATTATAAATTCAAATAAAGCTCTGAGGATAACTGTAAACGAGTTGATAGTTGCGCCATAAAGTATAGGGTGCTAGAGATTTTTTAGTGCTTCAGCTAAGCGCTCTATTTTATTCACAGGCTTGTTCCGTTCCGACTGTTTTCCAGGCTTTGATGATGACACTACATACATAGAACAATAATTTATTTTTAAAATTAAATCTGGAGGAGGTATAAGGCAAAGAATGTGGTTTGTGTAAATATTATGTACTTAAAATATAATTTAGGTACCTAGACTTTCTTAAATTGTTAACTGAAAATTATTTTTTATTATTCCTACGGACCACAGTCGGAACGATGCGACTGGCGCCGTGAAACCGATGACGTCACGGCCTGCCACGCCTACATATAAAGTTATCGTGTATATTTCATTGCTTACTCAGCACGTGCTAGTGTCAATATTGTTCCAAGTCTTTTGTTTTATTATGACTTCTGGTTATTCTTTGTATTTATTAGAAATGGCGTGAATATTTTATTCGAGCCCAAAGCGACAATTTACCGAAAGTGTATTCCTTTATATTCATGCAATACATTGCAGCGAACGTTTGCTATAATGTTGGGGAAACGAATGGGGTAGAAGCACAACAGCAAGTGCTCTTTATACAGTTGATTATTAACTTTATGTTAATCTATTCTGAATATTTATATTTAATAAATCTATATTGTTTTAGTTCCATGAGAAAGGATTATGTGGACTCCGCTGTAGATTGTGTGCAACTTCAACCCTAAAAGATGAGATTCGTCCATAGCATAAGGTAAAACGGAAAAATTATTCTGTGTCAATGGACATCTATTAAAAAGACGAAAAAGTTTTATCTGTTGCTTGCCACGACTGCCCAGCTTTTGAAGGCAATTTGAGCAAAAACATTAACTGGTCTTACTCATTCAAGTTAAAAAAAGATTTAATGTATAAAGTTGTAGAACGTAAATCAAGCACTTTCGTTATAATTGTTACGAGGATTGCACTAAGCAACTGCTTGTTTTTATCAGGTGGCTGCAAAAATGCCCTTGTCTTTTAAATGTGGGTACATCAGAAAAGCACGCAGCCATCACAAACAGAAGTGCAATGCTACTGAATGAAACCAAAATTGGCAGGCGTTGGTAGTATCACAAAATTTGTCAGCATGAAAGATATTGACAGCAGTATATCATACAATGTTTCAGGAGTTTACAATTTCCGGGATCCATTTTTAGAGGCCGGAAAACAGAATCCGAATCTCAATTTCATAAGTATTACGAATCATCGTAGAAAATATTACATTTGAGTATTCACCAAATGGTAATAAGTTTTATTAAAGGGCAACCGGATACCTCTTGCTTCGTAAAATATGCTTCAAAATAATAGATGGCAGCTTGTACTATCAAGCAGAAGTACCGCGGTGTGAAAAAATTCTGCATCACCCAAGAAACTAATTATTTCTTGAAGTTTAGCATATTTTCCAAGAATTACTATTAAATATTTGATTTTAATGACTATGTCAACAACTTGTTTTTCAATTAGGTGCTTAGAGTTCCATAGGAAACCTATAAGTAAGTTCTTTTCTAAAATCGATAATCAGTTATTCGCGCATTTTCTAATGAGCTCATTAAAATGCATTTAACATGAAACTTGAAAGCATAATTAGGAGAGATACTTATTATGTTATGACTATATATACACCTGCATGTACTACGGATTATTCAGTTGCATTTTGCATGTTTTTAACAGTAGCAAAATGTTACCCGGAAAGAAACCATTCAAATTATCGGATGAAAAACGATATGAAATAATGTTTCATCATAAACAAGGCGCTTTCAGTAGTGAAATAGCTTTGCAAGTGCAATGCAATCAATCCACATTTATTAAAGTGACGAAGAAATAATTTATCCAAAATATGGTCCGAAGCTACTGGTCTAATTGTATGCACTTCTACTGTAAGACAGACTTCCTAAATCTGGAGTTAGGGGTTACAAAGACCGGATGGAAACCCTCCCACACGATGACTTAGAGGAAACGGGAAGGAACGCAACCTGGAGGAAAAATCCTATCAGGAAAACAAAGACTCCATTGTTTGAAATGGGCAAAGGGTGATCGCTATTGGGCCCCAGAACAATGGCAGAAGGTATTAATTAGTGATGAATCTACCTTTAACATTAACAATCATGCTGGAAACACATATGTTAGAAGATTTCCTGAAAGAATTTTCACGGCAGTGTGTTCTGCTACCAATTAAACATCCAACCTCTGATCTGCTGCATCTCTGCTGAAGGTGTTGGTAGACTACATGTTGTATCTGTCTTGATGAATGTAACCAGATGCATTGATGTCCTACAAGTGAAGATGCTGCCTAGTGGAAAAGAGTTATTTCCTGACAAACCCTTTATCTGTCAAGATGATAATGCTCATTGCCACAGAGCAAAGGTTGTTTAATCTTGGATGTCGACCAATAAAGTTAAAGAATAGACTAGCCAGCAAAATTTTCGGATCTAAAGCCTATAGAAAACTAATAGCAGAGGATTTCCAACATTATTTCAAGAAAAAAGCCCACACAAAAAGTGGAATTAATTGAACTCCTAATTGAGCCTGGTAGTCCCGGGTTGCGCACATTCGTTGCCCGTTCACGTACGTACAGGAGAGTTAAGGCAGTGTTGGCTCCGGTCAGTACTTGTATGGGTGATCCGAAGGTTGTGTTAGCGCGGCGCTTCCCTCCCACGAGGATTCATCACTATGGGAGAGTAGAATAACTACCCCCTCTTAATTAAGGGAGGCCCTTGTCCAACAGTGGGATGTTGCGGGCTGACAGAGAACACACAGAGAAAGAGAGAGAGAGATTACGAAGTAAGAATTACAAAAGCTGGTGAATTCTATGCCAAAAAGATGTGAATTAGTTATTAAAAACAAAGTTAAAAACTATGAAGTACTAAAATAGTTTTACATAAATTAATGTGTATTGTAGTAAACGTTTAGATACATTATGATATATAATGCACAATTTTTCTGTTTTTGATTATATATGATATATCGAATGAACTCCGCCAGCGGTAATGATGAGTGGATTGAGTAGCTCATCAGCGCCGTGCCGGTCCCAAGCCCGGACAAAGGAGGAGGGTTAGGGCGACAGACCTGCTCCCTGTCACCTGTACAAACCTTATTTGTAAAAATCCTAACACGCAGCCTCGGAAACAGGACGGAACAGGACAAAAACGAAGAAACCGGATTAAGAATTTTGGATGCTGGAACGTACAGGGTATGAACACAAAGAGAGCAGAAATATTTGAAGATTTGGAAAATAAAAAAATAGATATTGCGGTATTAAGCGAAACAAAACGAAAAGGAAACGGAAACGAGATTGTAGGGAAATATTTACATTTCTATAGTGGAGTGGAGAGAAGTAAAAGAGCAAAAGCTGGGGTATCAATAGTATACAGCAGCAGTACACAAAAAGTGGCAGTATCACATAAAAAAGTGGCACGCGTTAAATGAAAGAATAATAACTGTACAAATAACGCTATTGGGACAAAATCTAGTAATAATCGGTGCATATGCGCCCACAGATGATGCAACGGTTCAATTAAAAGATGAGTTTACAGAAAATATAACGTCGGTACTAAATTAAATAAGTAACCGGAATGAAATAGTAACGATGGGTGACTTAAATGCCAGAGTTGGCAAACACAAAATGCGGTAGTTGGACAACACAGGGAGGAGGTAGTGAATCAGAATGGAGAGAGATTAGTGGAAATATGTAATCAGTTCGCTTTGATAATTACAAATGGCTTTTTTGAGCATAAAACCATACACAAATACATATGGTACCAACCTACAAGAAAGTTGACGTCCATTATTGATTACATTATAGTTAAACAGAACTCGAGTCTGAAACCAATTGATGTTCGTGTAAGAAGGGGAATAACGTGTGGGTCCAACGTTTTTGGTAAAAGAGGAAATATATTTAATGTACAGTCCTAAAAATACAAGACCAAAAACTGTAAGGCAGGTGAAACAAAAAAAAAACGTTCTATCCCAAATACAATTTACTTAGTTTGCAGGATGAATCAATGGTTTTCCTGTATAAACTACGATTAGCAGAAAAGCTGAGAAAAGGGATAACAGGAAATGCGGAAGAAATGTATAGTAAACTGAAAGACTGCCTACACCAAGTTGCTAAAGAAGCAATGGGAGAAATTACGCCGAAAGGAACAAATTCTGGAAAATCATATTGGTGGAATGAAAGTTTAGAAATATTAGTGAAGGAAAAAAATGGCTACAGATGATCTTAGTGACAGAAGAACTTACACGAGATATAATCATATAGTAAGGAAAGCAGTGAACCAGGCAAAAAACTCATTTTGGGAAAGAAAATACAATGAAATTAATAGATTCATGGGAAGCTCACGCTCTAGAGAATCGTGTAAAACCATTAACGGATTAAGGCAAAGTACATGCACAACCAAGAGATTTGAAAACATTGGATTACCTAAGTCAGTGGAAGGAGTATTATAACGAACTTTTTACGGAAAAAAGGGATGTATATAAGGAGGTCAAATATGCAACAGAGCAGGTGATTGAACACCTAAGCCATTTTACTATAGAAAAAGTAACACATACTATAAAAATCATGAAAAATAATAGATCTCCTGGTCCTGGAGGTGTGCCTGTTGAGTTGGTGAAATACGCGCCAACGGTAATAATACAGAAGTTAACTGCCATATTTAATAAATGTTTAAGAGATTATCAAGTCCCATTTGAGTGGAATATCGTGTATATAAGCTGGATTTACAAGAAAGGTAATAAAGAAGATTGTCCAAATTACCAGGGAATAAGCGTATTAGCATCGATTGGCAGACTGTATGGACGGGTCTTAAAGAAAAGGTTTGAACAAGAAATAGAAGAACTGGAAGTGCAAAGTGGTATCAGACTTGGCAGATCATGTATAGACAACTTGTTTTGTATGAAACAATTAATGGAGAAGAAAATAGCATGTGAAAGAGAAATGCACGTAATATTTGTAAACCTCAAAAAAGCATACGACACTGTACCAGTAAACAAATTATGGGAAATAATGGAGACGAGTGAAATAAATAAAATCTATATTAATGCTGTCAAAAAGCTATATGAAGGTAGTACCAGTTGTATAAATATGGGAGGAGTCTTGTCTGACGATTTATGGTTAATAAAGGATTGCGGCAGGGCTGCACCATGTCGTCAACATTGCTTAAGATATATTTAAATACAGCATTAAAGATATGGACACGGAAGTGCTTCAGAATGGGTATTTAGATTGGTCGAGAGAACGCTTACACCTTGCTCTTTGCGAACGATAAGATTATGTTAGCTGAAAATACTGATGATGCCAGTTATATGATGAGGAAGTTAATGGAAGGGTATACAAAATGGGGGTTCGTAATCAACTTGGAAAAGACTGGGTATATGGTTATTGACGGTCAAGGCGAAGATATATTCACGGGAGTAGGAACGATTAAGACAACAGATCATTACAAATATCTAGGAGTAACTAGGAGTAACATTAACATCAGACAGCAAAGATGAGAAAGATATTTTAAACAAAATAGGACAAGGAAGAAGATTGGCACACGAATTACACTCTATTCTGTGGAACAAAGCTACTAAAAAAAATAAAATAACAATGCTCAAAACCCCAACTGAAAGTTCAGTCAGCTATGGGTCGGAAATATGGGTGATAAATAAGAGATTAGCACAATGATTAAATGCAACCTAAATGAATTACTGGAGAAGATGCTGCAGTGTTACAAAACTTGAGCATGTGAGGAATACAGCGATTAGAGAACAAATGAAGGTAGATAGATGCTTATTTGACACTATAGAAACGAAAAAATTAGTCTGGTACGAGCATCTCAAACAAATGGAAGAGGAGAGACTACCCCATAAAATTTATATATGGACACCCCCGGCACGTAGAAAAATTGGGAGACCGAGAATAAAATGGAAAGATACCATAAAGAAAGCAATGGAGAAGAGAGATTTGGGGGAGGATAAATGCATAGATAGGAAGAGTTGGCGTTTAGGATGCGAGAAACGAACAGAAGAGCCATAACAAAACTCGCCTATATATATATCGAATTGTTTCCATATTTAATGGGTCAACATTTGGGCTGTTATTATTACTAGTATTGTGTTTAAGTTCCTGTATGTACGAAGTGCAATATGGCCGCAGTACAGCTTCTAAGTTATATACCGGCAGCACATTTTAAAACACCCGATGGTGTTTTTGTAGATCAGGTTCTAGGTGCATCTCACATACCACCTACTTCTGCCATGAAACGGGGGCAAAAAAGAAGTTTTAAACGAACTTGAAAAAGTAACAGAAAAAAATTTAGGAAATTTGGACTTAAGTTAATTTCTGACCACCCCGAACTAGGTACATTATCAGATGCAACTTGTGGTGATTGCACTATAGAAATGAAGTGTCCCTCAAGCATGAAAACGTTCAATAACTATGTTTTAAGAAATATCACAGTAGCTGCAAAATATAAAGCGCAAATGCAATTGCAGATGCTAGTTTTTCAAAAATCAGAAGGCATATTTTGTGTTGCCGATCATGATTTTGAAAACAATAGAAAAATCAGTTTGATATGGGAAGACTTTGATGAACTGCATATAAATAATGTCATATTACAGGTTACGTTTTTTGGAAAAATAATATTTATCCTAAGATACTAAAAACTATAAAATAGTATGACATATCTAAATAAAGTATATTTTTGTTATTATTTACAATATTGTATTATAACTTGGTATAACACATTATTAATGGTTTCTGTAAATTAGCTAATGCTGAGGCAATTATAACTACATTGTCAATATGTACAAGGAATTTATTATTTATACATGAATGTGTTTTCAGTATCTTAAATTCCCGGAGTCTTCTAACGATCCTTTCGATATGAATTCTTAGGACTGCTATATTTTTTGTTTCCATTGCCTCTTATATTTTACTTCTCAATTCAACTTGCACACTTGGGGTGCTGATCAGTTTGCAATTGAGAGGTCGCAAAACAATATCTATTCTCTTAAAACCTCTATCTGCCATTATAGAGCGGAATTTTGTCGAGGCAACCGCAATGTGCAACAAAAGCAAAGTCTGTTGTTCGGCCACCAAATCCACCCGATACATAATTTATTAGGCCATCTGGTGAGGATGAAATTAAAAATTCTAAAGTATTAGCTTTTTGTACTCTAACCACGTACCACTTTGTTTTATTTGGTCTGTTGGTTTCTGTATCTCAACTTCAAAACAATCGATTATCCTCTGCACATTACTATGATTACTTCTAAAGCCAATAGGTAATTGTCGCTGAATACTATCAGAGTGATGCCACAAAACGAATTTTTTTAAATACTGTGCAATAGGATTTGCAGTGGCGTTAAAATATTTTGAAGCTGAACGTTATTAACTAGTAGGTAAATTTAACAAAAAAGGAAACTTTGCTAGGGTATACCTAAATAAAATTGACTTTTTTGAGAAATTATGTAGCGTGACCAATCCATTGCTAATTGTTGGTGTCCATTTTCCTGTAAATCAACATTCCACGACGAGACATCGCTAGATACACTTACAGAAAGTCGTAATGTTTCGTTTGTTTCACTAACTGTGTCAGCCCCTGAAGCAGACAAGTTTAACGAGGGTTCCTCTTTAGATGAACTAGTTGTAAATCCTGCGTTATTTTTTAGTGGTGTACTATTCTTACATGGTAAATCGATTTTAAAAGGAGAGCAACCAGCACTACTGAAATTCAATTTCATGTTACTTAAAATATCACACTGAGTAAACTTACTTCTTAACTTAGGTCTAAATTGTGTGCCAATAGTTCGTACACTTATATGTGCTAATGGTTCGAATAATTCCTTAATTCTAGGAGAGAGAGTTCAACCTCCAATATTGAATACTCAAGAAGTATGTCGAGGCTGACGGGCGTTGGGCTGACGGGCGTTGGTTGAACAAATTTATTGGGAATGCCTATATTTTGGAAGAACGCCAAAAGCTATGTGCAGCTGCTGCATTATCTTCAATATTTTTTTTTAGGTCTTGTCTGATGAAGATGATAATATAAGTTTGTTCGGTGAACCATCTGATGAGTTCTGACGAAGAATCAGACGAGTCTACGTATGAAGTATCGGTCAAGCGATACAAAGTATCTAATACTAATGTAAACAGAAGTAGTACTTCAGGAGCAAGCAGCTCAAATACTATTACTGAAAATGACGCAGTAATGGAAACAATTGAAAGTGTTATCAAGGATTCTGATAACACCATTGGTGGCGACGTTGACGAAGAAGCGGTAGACAATGATTCTCTTACTTGGGATCAGGTAACAGGTTTCAATTTGAAAAATTTTCGTTTCGTTTCGTTCTTGCTCAAATACATGAAAGTTATTGTAATAAAACGTCGTTCTATTTCAACAAATTACTTGTAAATGAAGAAATGCTCAGTATGAAGGTTTCAGAAACAAATAGATATGCGGCTAAATGTGAAGCAAAAGAAACTGCACTTAGGACTAGATTTCATAATTGGCATGATACAGATGTCGCTGAACTAAAAGAATTTCTAAGAATGCTGTTTTGGATGGGTCTTTGCCAATATCCATGTATTGAATCATATTAGTCGAAAAAGATTCTCTATCAGAATGCAGTTAAATCTGTTATGTCACAAAATCGTTTTCAGCTACTGCTGAGAATGTGGCATTTCCACGACAATGACAGTCTGTGAACTGACAGATTGCAGAAAATATCTCCACTGCTGGATAATCTTGTTGCAAATTTCCAGCGTCCCATTATACCTAAAGAAGCTATATGCATCGATGAAACGCTCGTACCTTTCAGAGGGCGAGGAGTTTCAAACAATTTATCAAGAATAAAAGCATAAGTTTGGTATAAAGTTGTACAAACGGTATATAGTAAAGGGGTACACATACAACTAAATTGTATATTGTGGTCAAGACAAAGTAACAGGACAAGATTCATCTCAAAAGTAGTGCTTGCACTTTCATATAATTTGCTAAACGTGGGGCGAACGATTTATACCGAGAATTATTACACGGTGTTACACTAGCCCATACTTTACTGGAAAAAACCACTCACTTGGTAGGCACTTTACGATGTAACACAAAGTTAAATCCAAAAGAAGTAATAGAGAAAAACCCACAGAAAGGAGAGACGGCAGCTGCTGAAAGTAATACTGGCGTTGTAGTCCAGAAGTGGCAAGATAACAGGGATGTTTTAACTTTATCTACAAAACATACAGCTGAATTAGTAAAAGTAACCTGTGGCCGCATAGAAACAGAAAAACCATCTTCTGTAATTGATTACAATAAGAATAAAGCCTATATAGATTTATCTGATCAGATGAAGGCATATTCCACATCTCTACCTCGAGGAGTGAAATGGTACCGTAATCTATCCATTGAACTTCTGGTTGGTACTGCACTGGTAAATGCGTACGTCTAACACCAAGAGGTGACCAATGAAAGAATTACAATAACACAATTCAAGGAGGAGCTGACAATGAAGCTCTTACAAATGGAAGAAAGGCAGCGACCCAGTGAAAGTATTCAACATGTTTTGGAAGATGTTGGTCGCAACACTAGACGATGATGTGTTGTTTGCTACGAAAAACTTCAAAACGAATATGGACGAGCACATGCACAAACCAGGACCCCCCGTACAAAACTAAAATGCACTGAATGCGAAAAACATTATTGTTTGATATGTTTTTTGTGGTATATCGAGTAACGAAATAATTTTTCTTATCTGACCTATTTGTTTCCCAAATGCTAAAATTATGTTATTTTTGTAAACAAATGTTACGTTTGTTCATGTATTTCAATAAATAAAAGTTTTTTATAGCATTTGTATCATATCTCTTCGTTTCGATGGCAGTTTATAGATATACAAGTTTGAACCCTTGAGGAACTAATGGTGAGTCTCAGTTCCATATGCCAAATACAGTTTTTAACTCTAGCAGCCATACTCTATCAAACCCATATAAATAACACGGCGTTGGGACTCTAATGTTGGCTTACGCGGCTTTAAGCCTGCAAGATACCTGAGACAATAATGCGGTGACAGGCGGCTATAAAATACAATAACTTTCGACACTTGGTGTACGTCTCACGGCAGTCAAGGTGTTAATTGCCTATAACCACGTTTCTCGTTTATAATATCTTTCATTGCCTTTAGGTACTGAAATAAACAGTTTATTGGGCGATCTTGTTGTTGTTTTTGTACACATTGGTACGATACAATATTTATAAGACTGTGCCATGTTCACACTTTGCAAACGTACTACCCACTTGGGTTCGTGTTGGGAGGCTATGACGCCTAGCACATCCATCATCTTGAAAAGTAACGTCAAGGCAGGCGGTCATTTGAATAATACAATATTTAAATATTGGTTGTTCACGTAATTTAGCACAATATGAACTTTTTAATTGGTTCTACGTTAATGTGATCTACTGGAGAATAGATAAAAATTATTTTAAGAAAGTCGTCATGTTCCTTATTATTGAATTGTTGGCGTTATTGCGATATTGTGGCTTACTGGTACTAAACATCAATTTTGCAAATATATATTGCTATGCTATACTAATTCTTGTTTTAGTTAAGGAACGTTACTTGCCTCCCATCTGCATCCAATTACATAAAAAAATATCTATATTAATTTGAACATACGTAAAATTTTGAATTGAACTCACAAGGTGGGTTAAAATAACCTTCAATTGTCAAAAGACGTCGCCCTTATAACAATGGTTCCTCCTATCAGAGGGTTGCATACGTTTCCAGTAATGAACAAATCCTTCATAATTTTAGAAATATTGCAGGTAATCTCTCAGCGATGCACAGGTAAGGGATATAACACTTCTTAAATTTCTATATAAAGTTGTGTTGAAATAATTGTTGAGCTTCTTGAATTTACGGCCAAGGTAACGATATATAACCAGACTTTTGGCAAGAGAACACAAGTTTCCAAAATAACTTTGAACGATGGAAGTTTAAATTTTATTTATCATTTAATCCTTCCCACTTAAGCATGGTCCATATTATCGTTGAAAACTTTACTTGACTTTTATTAACTTCGAACTTCATCAAAATTTCACGTGCAAGTCTTTTTAGTGCGCACGTACCGGCGTATAATAGTGGAGCATCGAAAATCCGACGTTTGAAGAATCCACAATCGAAATCTTGATAAACACTGTATTATTATTTATGTAATGCATTTAGCTTTAAACTCGTTTTAAACTGTAGTTGAAATAATAAATAATTTTTTTAATCAGGTCAGTATGCTCTAATTATTTTTTTTAAACAACAGTAGACAAAAGGAGTAACGCAGCACATTCTTCCATGACACCAAAGCTATTCTTCAACTAATTAATACTTTCAGCTCCTGAATTAATTATTAAAGGTTTGATTTCATATTTTGGAGCATATTTCTGTTCAACCTTAACGATGTGTCCACGCAATTTTTCCGATGTTTAACAATTTCACGAGCAGCATCTTTGATAAGGCCTAAACTTCATTTGTTGAGCATTGAGCTAGAACGTAAACAAACGCTTGACAGATGCGTTGATTTACCGGATGTGTATTTATGTAATATTCCTTGCGTTTCTAAATTAACATTCGCGCCGCCGGAGTGCAAAGTAAAGGTTTTGAGCGTCAATTACTGCTTAAGTAATGAGGCATTAGCGTTATCTAGCGTAGAACAATCGCAGCGCGCGCTCGGGTGAGTCATACACGTGCGTTTGTTTACGTTCTAGCTCAATGCTCAACAAACGAAGTTTAGAACATTGTCGCTTCGCTTAACATAGGAGAAGTAATTCTTTTTCTGACGTTTGTTCTCAAAGTGCTGCATTGCATTTCGATCGGTTTGCAAAAGTGGAGAGGGGCGGGTTGATCTCAAAACATTATGGCCATTTGGAAGGGCAGTTTCATTAACGAAATATGATTTTTTTAAATTCTAATCCTCTATTAGTTTTAACAAAGCTGGTTTGGTTTTTACATTGCCAGGAGTAGAAACATTATTTTCTTTTGAAAATTGTATAATATCTGCTTTGGTTTGATATCTTTTTAAATTGCCTGGAACGGTAAGATGCGTTATCCATCACAATCACGCTGTTTGCTTGAATGTTGGGAAGTAAAACAATACTAATCGTCAAACATTTCGGCATTCATACCTTGGTGGTACTGCTAATGTTTTTTACTTATAATTTCAAACAGTTGTTAACGAAACTATTTTCACTACCAGCATGGATAATTATTACGCGCTTTCCTCTAGAAGGTGGAACATCTATGACGGTTTTCGTTCAATTATCAGTCCAACATTTTCTGATGACGTCATGAGTATCATACCATGTTTCATCTAACCAAATTATTGATCGATTTTCCCTACAGTGTAAATTAAAAATCTTAAGGTATTCGTCCCATAAGCGTACAATGCGATCGCTTTCCATTATGTATTGCCGTTTATTTATAATTTTATATTCCTGTTATCACATACCGTAGTGGGCGTAGTGTTTGTAAACTTTTGTAAGGAAACTTCAACGGGAAAATGCGGGCGTGTTGCGCTTAAATTTATATTTTCACTTTCACTACTACTATTTACAACATCTATGTCTTCGTTGGTATCACTGCTTGCAATTTCCATAATTTGATTATTATCGTCGCTTTCGAAAGGTTTCCAGAAAGCCCTAATGTAACTGCGACTGGTCAAAATTAGGACTGAATTTGCCCAGAACAATAACCATATGAGCATACTTTCGAAAACAAATAATTCATTTTGCAAAACAAATTTAACATGATTACCTACATCGTTAGTGGACAACAGAACGCATCATAAGGTTAAGATATTTAACAATATTCAGGGAATAGAACTCGGTCATCCGGTAATTTTACTTTAATCTTACCTAGATACTTTTATTATTTATTTTATTATGAAGCTTTCACAGGCCTTAGAGGCGCATCACTTTTGGTGTGAGACAAGGCTAAGTTAGTTTGTGCAATGCACTACAGGGCCCGACTCTGAGGGTTACCGTGTTGGTGCGTAACCATCCTTAACCTGCTGTTGTGTGTGAATGTTTTTATTTATAGTCTTGCTACTCCTCTAATGCGACCGTAATTCGAGAAGTGCCATTAATTTGATCCCCAATGGCAAATGGAGACCGGGACCGACCACCCAGAGAATTAGAAAAATTTCCGATCCTGGGGAGATTCGAACCGGGAAGCGTTTGGACCATTACATCCAAAGCTTGGCTCTCTACCACTGAGCCATCCCCACCCTTCAACTTTTATTATAACATTTTGTAATATTTATTAGAATTATACCCAGTTTAAATAAAAAGTTGAGTCGCCGGATTATACTGCCATTGCCAAGAAAGAAGACCAACAAGCACAAACGCTATTGTTCAGAGATTATATGCTACCTGCCGACTGGTAATCGCATTTGAGTAGGGATTTAAACATTCCTTACTAAAGTTTGGTTCTACTTTACTATTCTCGTATATATTGCTACACAGATATTGTAGACCCCACGGTTCAGTATATGTTAATTGTAATGAATACTTTTTATTTATTCAAGTGAGATGGCGGGAAATAAATAGCAAGAAAACAAACGACCATTGTCAGAATCTGAATTGCTACATATAGCGGAAAATTTATGGAACGTTGAAGAAAATGATATAAAGCAAAGTGCTGATATATTTGGACATAACTCTAGGGAAGATGACGATTATGTTCAAGAGCAAGCTAGTAGTGGCAGCGAACAGAGTATACAAACAGAACAACATGAAAACTCGAAAAATGATATTTTAAGAATAAAATGTGTTTCTCAAACTTTTCAAATAGGTATGCAAAAAGTTCTTCTTCAGAGGATTTTGATTACATTTTATGAACTGAAACAGTCTACAGAAGAGTTTTTAACTGTTGATAAAGCACTGGTTTAAGCTCCAATAGAAAATTTTGAAAATCTATGCGCTAATTACGTATCCCTGCCACCTGTCTTAACTGTTCGTACCAATGAACCACATTACCAGACGCGTCTATTATATAAAACAAATATTTGTATGTATTTGTACAGTTTGGAATAATATAATTCTGGATACTAACAACAAAATTATATTTATAACTCTACTAACTTTTAGTATCAAAACAATCTGCGAGTAGGAATTTTACACGCAACTCTTTGTACATATTTCAGAGACTACCTTAAAAGCAAATAAGATACCTCCCGGCATAACTTATTTAACAGCTATCAAAGAAATTATAAGACTGTAACTCAAAAGAAGTTCATCTGATTTTGGCAAAATGTAAAATGTCGAAGTGTCTTAAAATTAATCGAGACAGTGGGTTTCTAACAAAGTTAAAACTGAACACGAAAGATTAGCTTTGCTAATATACAATTTATATCTTGATTTAACTATATTAATTCGTAGAACCGGTTATGTAACGGAGTGTAGAGCGTAGCCCACGGGGTCAAATAAATTTAAATTAAATACCGCGTTGTTCAGAAAGGGTTGGTCCATTAATGTTTTTAATGTGGATGCGTATTAAAATCCGTCGTAGTAGTAAACTTTGGAAGTAGAAACAAAAGTTGAACATTTATAATTTTTAATTTTTAAAGCGGTATGATTAGGTGTATAAATTTAATTTCGGCATATATGTGTATATTTTGGGGATTCAAATACAAAAATGTAGTTGCTCGTTTAAATCTGAGTAACTTCTACGTTTACCATGTGTGCATAAGTAATTGAGAATTTCGGATCACATATTGACCTCAAGAGGGTGAAGAAATACAGGGCAGGGGGTTCTAAGTAAGAGAGCGGATCTACGAAACGCATGTGTGGCAACGGGGATATGGACTTTGTTGATGTAGCATGCTTGATGTATTTATGCTTGTATTAGCTATTTAATTATAGTGCAGTACTGATTAAGTAATAGATGTTTAGAATGCTTTTCTGGTACAGTGATATAAAGTGTGAATAATGATTAATATTGCTCGTGTGTGATTGTAATCACAGACATCTCTCGGATTTGTTCCGGTGATTTTGAAAGCTTGTACAAGAGTGTTTAATGAGCATTGCAAACCGGGACCCTAGGTCCTAAAATTCTGTACTACATGTCCGTGCTAGGTTCTTCTCACGGGTGTCACAGAGACGCAGATGGATGGTGCTCCTTCCTTATTGGTCTTTTAGAGGGCATAAAATTGTGAATCGGGGCCCTAGGCTTCAAAATTCTGTGGCATATATGTTTTAGGCAATTCCCACATGTGTCTCTGGAACATATGTGGATGGCTTTCCTCCCCCCGGTGAGATACACTATTACCTAATAGTAGCAACAGTTTGGTGAATCATTTCTTTGTTTCATGTTTCCGTATGTGACATCGCTTAATTGGGACCCTCGTATGTCACTGGTGCATGCACAGCTTAATTCCAACGCTTCACCCCTACGATAAGTGTACAAGGGATATATAATATTTCGTTACTGCAAAACAATTTTGTTTATTAGTTGAATAAAAACTTTCAACATAAACGTTACTAACAGTTTGTTTTAACTCAATTCGTATATATGAGGGTGATGCTAAACATTGTGTTGTGATTTTCTATAGGGTTTGTCCTGCTTCTTCAACAATGCGTAATCAAGGCGCCGTAGTGGTTTTGCGGTTTAGATTTAGAAAATTGGGCTTGCTTAAAAAAATTATACCAGGAACATATCTAATTTATGTTCGGATCGCCTGAACTATTTTTATTGTACTCTAGTATATTAACTTTCATAAAAATCGGGCCAGTAGATCTTGAGCTATAGAGTCTCCTACATACATAATACATATACAGACAGAAATTTTTATAAGAAACGTTTGGGAATTCTAATAGGGCAAAACCTGTGTTTCTGTTAAACTGTCGACATGAAAAGTTTTCTGAAATCATAATACATTTCTGTACCTGGAATATGGAAAAGTACAAATAGTATCAAGTTATATTATGTATCGAAGTAAAGATAAAAATTATTATTATTATAAAATATATATATATATATATATATATATATAATATATTATTAAAAAAAATATCAGACATAATTAGCCCCCACAAAAACAATCGCCAATCACCTTGTGCATCATCAAGCTATGTTTAGATGATAATCCATAGATGCGAAATATCCATTTGACTTAATATTTTGCACTGCATTTCACTAACAACAGTTTATTCAAAAATTATGAATACTTAAACGCATTTTTGATAAAACTCCTATTAAGTACACAAGTAACACTAACGGGAGTAACTCAGCTTTCACAAAAGTACTTTATAATTGGTCTATTACAAATAATTGATGGAAATCAACGATTAAAAATTGCGCTACGTATTGCCGCGTTATCGACGCTTTACAATAAAAGCAAAGGGTGGATTCTCTTTGTACAAAAATATACATATGATAATCAATAATTTGATTGTTACATTAAATCCAATATTAAGTAAGTTACTTCAAACTATTCAGAATTTCAGTCACGAAACGTTGAACTAAAACATTAACATAATTAGAATTGAGTCACCTTCAGTTCTTTGTTATTAACTGCTAAATATTTAATGTAGTTCTGTTACAAATGCTGGTCGATGTATACCAACTTACACCTGTCTATGATCCACTTGGAATATTAATTTACACTTTAAGGGGCTTAAGTCAGATATTATTACGTATATTTTCAGATAAATTGCGTCATGGTCCTCCCCATGTTGCATTTTTCTCTTCGTAACTCTTCAGAAAGTTGAGGGTTGGTAAAGAAAATACGAAAATTTTTAACACACGCCTGGGGCTCATGTTACTAGTTAAAAGAATTTAAAGTGGCGGCCAAAACCAAAGTCCATAAGGCTAAAGAACATAAGCGCAATAATATATAATTTAAAAACTGAAATTTGATTAAAAATTTCATATCGATAACTTAGAACTGTTTTGAGAGACAGGTGTTTTCGACTTTTGCGCAACCCTGCATTAGTAATTATGTTTAAATTCCCACACACAGATGAACTTTTGGACATTATGCTCATGTTAGGCAGTAGTTTTGTCTACTGTGAATATTACCTGAATGTAAGCTCAACAAATAAATATTTGCAAACGTATAAGTAGCTCCTGTCGGGTCACAGTAACATGCGATAAATATTAAAAAAGTTCGAAGGAGAGGCCGGGCAGGCAAGTGTGTCTTGGAATGTGAGCGGAAAACAAGGGGTAGTAGGGTTCTAAGAAGGGTCAGCAACAGCAGTCTATAGAAGACAGTGTTGTTGATAGCTAGGCACCAGCTTGCATATCTTCGGCATAAAAACTAGTTAATAGCGTTTGCGAACATACTAACTGATTGCGATGCGATTATTCCCTAAGCTGAGGCAAGGTGCGAATTTAGTTTTACCACTTAGGTGTTTATACAGGGCGTATCAGAAATAGGTACAAATATTTAAACCAGTAATACATTGGCTCAAGTAGAAATCAATAGTACTATTCATTTTTAAAAAATCATTAAATTTATTTTTTTGAATTAAAAAATAAAATAAAATTTTGTTTAAGAACTGTTGATGATACATAGAAAATACACTTAAACTGTAGAAGGTTATTACTAATTGTAAAGTAAATCCAAAGTGACAAACACGTAAAAACTTGTCTGGCTTGTGATAACAACAACAGACTGAATAGAAATTACTGACCTACCTAATAGTATTGGGTTGTGGCAGGTGATAAGAAATTTGTTTGCACTTCTATCTTACTCTCATTTGCATAACATGTATTTGAACTCAAATTTTTGTTATTATCCTGCGGTACTGAAACAATTTTGGTTAAAATTTTCAATTATTATTTTTTCATATCTTAAGGCTCCCATTGCCAAAGAAATGTTTTTTCTAGTTTGTATATATTGTCATTTACCATCGGGTTTAATATTTGTACCTATTTCTGATACACCCTGTATATAAATATGAGCTGGAATGGCAATATCAGCTAAAATAAGCAGTGACGTTGCTGGCGAGGTTATGGTTTATATCTCATAAAGTGTTACATGTGTTCACCCAAATGGTTATGTATTATCTACTTGCTATTGTATGTGGTTTATACCACTCCGTCATATTATTATTAAATAATGTTACGAACCCAATTTCCAAAATTATAAATTAAATTATAATTGCTTCATAACTGTTGTAATGTGATTTCAATTGCATACACGTTCATATTGCAAGCAATGAGGTCATTTTAACTCAACAAAATTAAAGCACATTGGATTATTAAATGAGGCAATGTGAAATAAGTAATACGCTTGATAACGGAAATTAAGCAATATTCAGGTCAGAGCTTATGGGTGCAAAAAAGGAATTTATAAAAAGGCAATTTGAGAGTTGAGGAGGAGAGTGATAGTAGTGGAGTGTGACAGTCAGACCCTAGTTGACAGTTGTCAAGTACGCAATTTAAGAAAGAGAATATTCCACCCCAACAATGGCTCTATACATGTTTATATTCTTGTAAGTAGTTTCATTATATTATTTAGAATAAGTGTAACAGTCTGTATTAGGTAATAAATGAATAAATTAAATCATTTTGTATAAGGGTAGTTGTTTCTCTGGCGATCCCGGCGATAAGGACAAGAGCTCCTTATCAGTTACGAGTTCAAACGTAACATATGGTGGAGGCGCCAGTTATGAAGCAATTATAATTTAATTTATAATTTTGGAAATTGGGTTCGTAACAATATATACACTGTGTCTATAAAGTAACCCCCCCCCCCAACTAATTTTTGAACGACTTGATGTTTTACCACAAAATTTGGTGTGCTTTAATGGGAAGTTAAATATTATTTTTTAGCCCATGATTAAATTTTCTATCATTTAAAATGGCGGCTGGGCGCCATTTTGAATTTTTATTTTAAATAGAAAGGGGGGTCGAGTGACACCTCATTTGAAAAGTCTTTTAATTCTGCGTCTGATCCTAGAGTTTCAAAGAAAAATATTCAGCCAGCACAAAATTGCAAATGTTTGAAGATAAAGAAGTCTATTTAAAAAAACTAAGAATTACAGCAAAAAGAAATTAACTTAAGTGTTCAAAATGTTCACCATTCACTTCTTGGCACATAAAAAGTCGGTTATGAAATTCCTGCCTTACATTTTCATAAGTTTCTGGAGTGATATTTCTGCAAACTTCTGTCCAGTTCTTCAATTGTTTCTGGACGGGTTCTGTACACTTTTGATTTCAGATATCCACATAGAAAAAAATCTAAGGGGGTTAAATCTGGGGACTGAGCCGGCCATTCCACAGGCCCCCGCCTACCAATCCATTTTCCAGGAAAATGTCCGTTGAGGAAGTCAGAAACAGGCATTTTTAGACGAAATAATGAACTAAATTTACAATAACGTAGATATTTTTAAGTGAAAATGCCAACCGAATTTACACTTGACAGTTGTAGTTAAGATTAGCTTATAAATGACAACAAACAGCAAAAAAACAAATGAAAAAGTAGACTACCTACTTGATAAAAAAATCCAGAAACAATTGAAGAACTGGAGCAACGCATTACAGAAGTTTGCAGAAATATCACTCCAGAAGCTTATGAAAATGTAAGGCAGGAATTTCATAACCGACTTTTTATGTGCCAAGAAGTGAATTGTGAACATTTTGAACACTTAAGTTCATTTCTTTTTGCTGTAATTCTTAGCTTTTTTAAATAGACTTCTTTATCTTCAAACATTTGTAATTATGTGCTGGCTGAATATTTTTCTCTGAAACTCTAGGATCAGACGCAGAATTAAAAGACCTTTCAAATGAGGTGTCACTCGACCCCCCTTTCTATTTAAAATAAAAATTCAAAATGGCGCCCAGCCGCCATTTTAAACGATAGAAAATTTAATCATGGGCTAAAAAATAATATTTAATTTCCCATTAAAGCACACCAAATATTGTGGTAAAATATCAAGTCGTTCAAAAATTAGTTGGGGGGGGGGGTTACTTTATAGACACAGTGTATACAAAATTGCTGTGTCTGTGTAAGTAGTTTTTGAAAACAGTAGCATAGTTAATATATGTAGCTTTATATAAGTTACATAGCAAGCATTAGGGAGGTAGTCAGCTGGCGGAGGTGTGCTCTTGAAGGCGCCTAGTTTGAATTACTATTGTTATCATGCATGTTACATGAAAGGAGAGCATCGACTGATTTCTACGTGGGAGAAATGTTGCTAATTATGCTCTCCCTGTGAATGAGTATCTGGCTGGACATAGTCCAGTTGCAAAGTTCCCTCTAGAGGATTGGTGCACCAGAAGATATGCATAATTGAGGTAATTAATCTATGATTACGAATGACTTGGGCCACATCAGCTAGTCGACAGATGAGCTTTTTTGTTCCCAATCCAGGAGTAGGGTGCTGGACGACCCCCGATGAGTACAACTGCCCAATATATATGGACAGATTAGTAAGTCTGTCTTTTATTATCTGTTGCATGTTACCTGCCTCTTGCCACCAGTGAGTTCTGATCGCATCCGCTGTTTATTTACCCAGGAATTCCATAAAGGTAATGTAGCAGCGCTGCAAACTTATTTAAATTTAATATTCAGTAGTATTTATTCGCCTCTCGTAGGGTCGAACCTAAAAGTCATAATTTTAATTTATAATGTCCACTCATATATATTCATGTTTAATTTTAAATGTAACTTCTAATTAAATTTAATTAATGTGTTGGAAAATCGCACGCGTGATTTCTTTTGGGAACGAGCCGTTTTTTTTTTCGCACGTGCGTATCTCTTGGTAGAGGATCTGCCCTTTGCGATTAGACCTGCTTTATGAGGGCAACTAATATAAATTAAGCATCAGCTTTCATATACAATGAATGGAATGATGAAATGCCTAGCTATAGGTAGCTATAATATGTATTTCCATATTTAAAACATCCTATTTTCAGCGTTCATCCTTCAGGAATTTCCGGTATATAGATTGCACTTACTAAAATGACTTTAAATTAAATCTCAAGTGACTTAAAGATATTCGGAGACATCTGGCAAGGGCTCAATCTGCCTCTGTGATACATGGGTTCCCAACCTTTCTAAATTATTATCTAAATTATTATTTGTTTCTGTTGAAAAGACACCCTATTGTGTGATGTTTCACACATAGACATGCTAACACTAAATTAACCCTCAAGTGCTATAGTGGTATGTTTCGGCACCAAAGGCGTCAATTTTCAGCGTATGTTTAAAAAAATGTTTTCCCGTTTTTCGCGTACCAGGTATTCTCCTAGAAGGATAAGGTCTGTAATATGCCACAAGTCACGATCTGCTATCTTTTACAGTTTTTAAAAAAAGTAGCTCCTGGGGTGCTGAAATACGCACGATAATTGACAGGATATACGCAAAAAATATTTAATTTTTGCCACGTAGGAATCACAGATTACTAATTTCTAATTTTTGTTATGCAATATTTCGGGAAATGACCCATTTACACTAAACTTCGGGATCGTTATATAATCACCCCTGAGGTAATGCGTTTCCTCGTATATTAGTTTGTACCTACTACTCGGGGAATCACAGCCCATATTTTGTATTATTATTATTATTATCATTGTTAAAATATTATTTAGAAACGTTTAATGGAAATTTTGTTACCTTTTGAGTACATAATAGAATTAATTTTAGGCAAAAATTGGAACACAAAGTGTGGTGTGTGACAATACCCTACCATAGTATAAATATTACTTGTAAAAACGATATTATTTGAGGGTTACGGAAGCTATTAATTTAGTTCTGTCCTTGACGTTTCTGATAAAATTTCATTATCTTAAATGATGAATTATGCGTTTAGAGTAAATGGGGCCATAAAATTAATTTGGTTTCCAAAATTTGATGTGTTATTTTCTCCCCCAACATACATTTTCTGGCCTATAAAAGCAAAAGTAAGTTATGGGAGTATTTTTGATTTATCCGTCAAGAACTACGGTGCTCTTTCTCTCCCGTTACATTCTCTGTGAGGTCTCTCAGCTCGAACTACATGTTGTCTTAACCCTTTACTTTGTCCAGCGCTTTGAATCAACTCAATTGCTTATTGGCACTCTTCTGTTGTTTGCGCTTTGAAGTATCTCAGCTGCTTACGAGCTCTCTCCTGCTGAGTGCACTTTGAGGTATCTTTGCTGCAGCTACATGTTTCCTAAACCCTTTACCTTATCTAACTCTTGAAGGTGTGTCAGCCTCTTACGGGCCCTTTCCTGTTGAATGCGCTTTAAGGTATCTCAGCTGCAGTAACATGTTTCCTTAATCCTTGACCTTGCCCAGCGCATTGAGGTATCTCAACTGTCAATGGGCGCTATCATGTTGTTTGCCCTTTAAGGTTTCTCAGCTGCGTATGAACCCTCCTCTGCGGGTCGTAGTTTAGGTAAACTCGGCTACACCTTCTGGAAACCACCTTCTACCTCTGCTTATCTCATCTCCTGTGTTATTTTGGTTTAACTGGGCAATTAGTTCGCAATTTTGCTGGCATTTCGTAATGGAAGTCTTCTTACTTGTGGTCGATACACTACCCCGCACTGTCTACAATTGATATTTTCTTTAATAAATGTATCAAACCTCTACTCGTGGTCAATAGACTACCCCGCACTGTCTACAATTGATATTTTCTTTAATAAATGTGTCAAACCTCTCTAAGGTTTTATTTACAAGTTCAGCTCAACTACTCTAGATTTGAACTTGCAAGGATCGAAGAGTCAGACGCATAACAAAAAATAAACACAACAAGATTCCATAATAAACTAATGTTTTCCGGGTGTTGCCGTGGTCGATCAATTTCGCTTCACGTTTCACTGCTCATACTGTCAGCTTCTTCAGAAGTTATTCTAAAAACTGGTGTTGTCTTGTGCTCCTCCTTATATACCTGGGTATTGTAACGCTTGGTTGCTGTTGCCGAACCGTAACGTTTGCTCGGTCGAGTGAAGGTTTTGTTGGTGAGTTATGCTGCGTTGCGCATCCTGTGCATTAGGGGTGCCAGGACGTTTGTTATGGATGGTTTTTCTTTCATGAAGGGTTAGTTTCCATGTGTTGCTTAAGCGCTAGCCATCTTCTCTATTGAGGTTATTGTCGTTTTTCATTATTTCGAGAGATTCTCTAATTACTCTGGGAAGTAATTTTCCGTTCCCGAGACTATCTTCACTTCTTCAAAATTGATCTTGCGTTCGCCGTCTTGGTGCAAATGTTCGGCAATTACTGATCTTTCTGTTTCTGATTCTGGCGTCTCTCTGGTGCTCTTTTATTCTGCATTGGATGCTTCGTCCTGTTTGCCCGATGAATGCTTTCCCACATGAATATTCCAGTTAGTATACTCCTTTTGTTGACAGTTTGGGTAGACGGTCTTTGTTTGGAGGTAATACTTGTTGGATCTTCTTTACTGTGTTGTACCTTACACCGATGTTTTTCTTTCCTAACGTTTTCTTTAATTTGTCAGTTACTCTAGCGATAAAAGGCAAACGGGCATAGGTAACAGTTTCTTGTTGTTCCTTTTCCTCATTGGGTTTCGCGTGGCAGGCATTTCGTGTTTCCTTTCTAGTGCAACTATTTTTCATAAGAGCTAGCTCGATATGCTTCCGTTCTTTTGGTTTACTTATTTCGTCGGGGATTTTGTTTGCCCTGTGCATCAAGGTTTTGATTAAGGATCGCTTCTGTTGAGGATGATGGTGTGACTTAGCGTGGAGGTAACGGTCTGTGTGTGTTTTCTTGCGGTATACTGCATGGGCTAGCTTGTTGTTATCCCTACGTTTTACTAGGACATCAAAGAATGGTAGTTTTCCGTTTTCCTCAGTCTCCATGGTGAACTTAATTCTTTCATGTTGATTGTTAAGGTGGTTCAAGAATTCTCCCAATGCTGTTTTTCCATGTGACCATACGACGAAGGTATCGTCGACGTATCTAAACCAGCATTTTGGTTTTTTGTTGCTAGATTGGGTGGCTTCTTCTTTGAATTTTTCCATTAATATATCGGCGATGACTGGGGACAGAGAAGATCCCATAGCTGCACCGTATTTCTGTTCGTAGAAATCCCCGTTCCATAGGAAGTATGTCGTGTCCAGGCAGATTCTTGCTAATTCGGCTGTCTTCTCTTAGTCCTTGTGTTATAAACCGTTGTTGTTTTATGTTTAGTGCATCGTCAACTGGCACATTGGTAAATAGCGACTCTACATCGAAACTGATGGGTATATCATCGGCAGTTACTTCTCGCTCTTTTATCAATTCGACAAAGTGTTCTGAGTTCTTTACGAAAGTTTCGGTTTTTCCGACGTATGGTTGTAGAGTCTTAAGCTGCGTATTCACTTGAGCATTTTTGCGTGCACAAACGTTTGCGCGCACACACGTTCGTGCGCGAAAATTTTAAAATCTACACATAATTATTTTTACATTTTTGTTTGTACGCGTAAATATCCGCTCCAGTTGTGCTTAATAACTTTTGCTGTATGTGTGTGAATTGATGAAGAGAAATGTCTCGAAGAAATGCAACAATTGCAAGTGCAGTATTTATTGTAATGCACTGTATTAAAAAACAAAAAAATAAAAAGCAAACCAAGCATGGTAGATTACACAGCTATATTGTAGCCGGCAGTTGTATAATGGATGAAATTTATTATCAGACATGAAGTTACAAGAAACCAGTGCTCACTTTCATAATTTCGTTCATATGTTATCTCAGGACTTTGGATTTTTAAGTAATGCTATTGGTCCCAAAATAAAAAGGATAGATACAATCCATTCCATGATTAAATGGCAATTTTTCACACACACAAATTATGAACCAACCGCAATTAAAAATCTCGTCCAAACTGAGCAATACGTGCGCGCAAAATTCCTTTGAGGTGGTCCCCGAGACCCACAACCGATGGAGCGTGTGCGTGCGTGCTCAGACTTTGTGCGCACACCTTGTCTGCCGGTATTCATATGATCATTTTTGCACGCAAACGGTTCGTGCGCGCAAAAATGCTCAAGTGAATACGCAGCTTTAGCGAGATATTTGGCCAGTTCGTATGATGGGGATCCATATGTGCTAACGATTGGTCTCAGAGGGTTGCCCGGTTTATGTATTTTTGGATACATACGGATGCGTAAACGTAGAAATTAAGAATGTCAATTTTGATCCTCCTAACAAACAAACATTATATAATATATTATCAATTTTTGCACATATTTTACATTGGTTGTTGTAGACTTTTACTAAAATATAAGTTTGTAATTATCAAAACGGTTACATTATGCATACAAAATACAAACTAATGTGTGTACAATACTACAAGTATTAACGGGTTACGGCTTTGCAAGTAATTAGAAATTTAGCTTCACTTTTAGTCCAATATTTAGTAAAATTCCAGACGTTCTCGAACACCCTTAAGGGATCTAAAGATTGATTGTAAAGAACTTTTGAAACACGATTATCGCCATTAACGTTTTCTTAATTTGTGTTAAATTGATGCACACAATTTTGGCCAACCAGTGTATACATAATAGTTGCCCAATTTAATGTCTAATATATGGAGCATGAAAGCTACAAAATATTGTTTATTATGAAATAGAAAGTGGCGACATTTGCCAGTGCAGTAAAGAAATACCAGAAAAATACAGATTTTATTATGTTTTCGCTGAACTATCAGACATTTAGGTATACGACACAGTAATGTCGGTATTAAATTTATATGCCACGAAAATAACTGTTAAAACGTATTACTAAAGTATCGAAAACCTGAGAAAGAATTATATTTCTTGAGGAGACTGTTTGGATAAGTACACCGTTATGACTAAATCTAATAATAAATAATTAATTCATATTATTATTATATTAGTAACAGGATATCCCTTTGCCTCCCGTTTGGATGTACCTTAATGCACTACCTAATAATACATAATTTAATTATCCATGTTTAGGTAAGCCGACCCTATTATAAATGACACAACTTATGTAACGGTTATTATGCAATAATTTGATAAGTAAGAACACCAAGAACCCATTAACGTAACTACACAAATAAATAATGTCACACAAATTTATGCATAAATTGAGATGAGAGAGAAGAAAATGTAAGGCGACTAAATAGTTGATATGAACGTTCTCTTTTTGAAAACAATTGTTGACAGTGTTTTCGTACAAATTATTTGTATTTTGCATACACTTGTATTTGCCAAGAAATTTGTTTTGTTAAATGTTGTGATGAAAATCCTAGTTGCATTGTCTAATAAATTATGTATCTGGTTATTGTTCGACCTTCCAAGAATTGGGATTTGGTGCACAGGGGTGCTTTTAGGTAGGACTGAGGAAAAATTAGGACAGTCAGTTAGTCAGAGTGTGGGTTCTGAGATTGTGCAAAGTTCACGTGTTCGAGATAACAATGCGTGTTGATTAATTGTTGAATGCAATGAAGTGGTGTTTAACCTATGTCTTTACTACCTATAAGCTGGTGTAGATGAGTCCTTGGTATATGCTGTAGTGGTTGTTGTATGAAACTGTAGATAATGCTTTTACTTTTGAAGCTGTAGTATATTTAATATTGTTTAGCTATATCATGGTCCTCTCAAACTCTCTCCAGTTCAAAACTTGAAAAATAGCAAATTAGGAAATCTAGCTGCCAAAATTACAAGGGATATTCAAATTTCGACGAAAAAAGTATGTACACAGAGAAAAAGAACAAGAGGAACGGAGGAATATAAAAGAATAAGCAAAGCCATAAAACAAGAAATAAGGAAAGATATAAGAAGATATAACACTAATACAATCAAATAAACAATAGAAAATAATAAAAATATGAGAGTATTACCTGCTAAGTTAATAAATGGCAAATCCAGGATGACTAAAATAAAAGATAAAAATGGAGTCATAGTAACAGAAGTAACGGAAATAATGAAAATTGTCGAAACCTTCTATGCAGATCTATATGCCTCAAAAACCCCAAGATCAAACGAAGCCCAAAAGAAAGAAGGAAAAATATTTATCAATGCAAATTCAGAAGAAATTCCTGAAATCACAACAGCAGAGATTACAGCCGCACTGAGACAAATGAAAAATGGACGATCCCCGGGAGAAGACGGTATAATAGTCGAAATGCTAAAACTTGAAGGTGAAATACTGTTAGACGCTATCAAAATACTTCTACATCGATGCTTAGAGGAAAGAGAAATACCATCAAATTGGCAAGATGCAGTGGTCATACTATTATACAAGAAAGGCGATAGTGCAAACATAGGAAATTACCGTCCAATAAGCCTACTGTCACATATGTATAGATTACTGACGAAGGTTATTACAAATCGAATAACGAATAAACTACACTTCTATCAGCCAGAAGAACAGGCAGGCTTTAGAAAAGGCTACAGCGCCATAGACCACTTACAAAGTGTACGTACTCTGACAGAAAAATGTGTCGAGTACAATAAACCTATTCACATGGCTTTCATCGATTTTCAGAAAGCTTTTGATACGGTAGAACTGTGTAGAATGGGATCAAAAAGGCGTAAACATAGACGGAAAATACCTAAATCACCTATGTTTTGCGGACGATATAGTACTCATGAGGTCAGATGTTGAAGAACTTCAAAATATGCTGACCCAACTTGATCGAACCGCCAAACAAATAGGATTAAAAATGAACCTCGACAAGACGAAAATCATGTCCCCTAGCGACAAACAATTCTCAATAGAACAAAATATCATCGAGACAGTAGATGAGATAAGAGATAAGAGTAACACAAAGAGCGATGGAACGAGCCATGCTTGATGTAAGCATTGGAGATAAAATTAGAAACACCGAGATACGACAAAGAACAGTAGCTATAGACCTAGTAAAACGAGTCGCACATCTAAAGTGGAGCTTGGCAGGACACATTGCACGTAATAAAGAGGATAAATGGACCAACAGAATCATACAATGGCGTCCACGAATATCGAAAAGAAGTGTGGGTAGACCGCAAAGGAGATGGGTGGACGATATTAGTAAGGTCGCAGGAAGGAAATGGTATCAGATCGCTCAGGACAGGACCGCTTGGAAAGATTTAGGGGAGGCCTACATCCAGCAGTGGATGGCAAATGGCTGAGAAGAAGAAGAAGAAGAAGATGTCATGGTCCTGGAGGTCACCGTACCCGCCAGGATTCCGTTTTAAGCTACTTAACGCTTGAAGGGTTATTGCTCTGGCGTGGTCATTCGACCACACCCCAATCTGATTGAGCGTGGCAGCCAATGATTTCTGCATTGCACTTTGCAAGGTGGTGTGTGGACAGACTATCTATCCACTCTTTTCCTTGTGGGCACGTGTGTCGACTGGCGGAGGTCGGTTGATATACACATTGACATGGCTACTATTTTCCGGTGGTAAGTTAGGTATACATCAGACAATAACTGCTACAGACAGTCCTATCACGGTCGTCCCAGCCGGAACAAAAACTACCAGAGATAGTCCTGTCGCTAAATCACACAACCCATCCCAGCAAAAAAGACCCTCTTTACACAATCAGAATGCTTTTGTCCAAATTTTAGTATATAGATTTGTAACAATATCTACTACCCTATATTTCTAATATAAACCTATAGTATTTATTATAAAAGCAAGCAAGTATTAAAAGCAGCGCCAGTGTCGTCCTGTAGTTAAAGCACTGGCCTCTGGTGCGGAAGGTGCCTGGCGGGCGGCCTACCCAAACGTTTTAAATAATTGGGAACCTGCGTTTGAATGAACAAGGGGTAATAATGCGGTTGTCTTAATGTGTGATGCTCACTACATCACCATGTGTCATTAATTTGGTACGCGGCAACCGGGTGTGAGAGCAAGGATACGGGAGCTCTGACCTTGCAGGCAAAACCCCTTTATTGGGTGTAGAGTCTCTCCATTATTATTATTATTAATTATTGGAAGCTCTCTTTTGGTTTCGTAATAGATCAACTATTTATTGTGTATTCTTAGTTATACAGTTAGTTGTAGACAAAAGTTGTTGGATTCTAGCTTTCACAAGTAATCAATGTTAACAAAAAGGAAAGGAAGGTCTGTTAATCGGGAGCTTCTAGCGATGTGTAAATCGAACAAGGGTAAGGCAATAAATTGCCAGTTATAGATGTTATATTAAGTAAGGTGTCTACACAAAGTCGAAAATTAACATTTTATGCAGAATAGATACCGAAAGGTCTCATTTTGTTGTAGCTTCGGGAGTCAGATCAAGGGGAAACTATTCACCTAATATTTTTGGATGATTGAACGTTTACTATAGCCAGCCTATTGTAAACATAAAATAAATTAAAAGTTGGAACCATGAACAAGAAACAAGAAAACTATAAAGCAATAATTTAACACGTTCGCTACTTTGTTAGCGTAATCAAAGGTTTTTTCATATTAGCGATAGCCGATAATAAATGTATAATTTTAATATTAATGCTATTTTCCCAAATGGCCAACACGCCAGTCACAATTATAGTTATTGAATGGGTATTTTTTATTCGTATATTCAAACCGGAGAATGCGTCGATAATAATCCACTTTGTACTTAAAAAGCTTTTTGTACGTGACGCTTACTGAAGTATTTCAAATCGATACAATTCCGAATTGGGGGTGAAACATTTGAGATATAATTTCACGTTTTCTCGGCGTGATCTGTTTTTGAAGGCCAATCGACTATTTCAGCTTTTAAAATCGAATTTACAACGAATGACAAACCAATAATGCAAATGAATGACATCAATCGTAACTTTGTAGAAATATTGGATAAAAGTTGGCTGGGAGATCAGCGTTAAGTGTGAATTTGAAAATATACACAACTGCGGCAAGAATTTTAGTAAGCTAGCGCATTTTTAAAATTCACTTCCCGCTTAATTTCCGATGCCTCTTTTAACCGGAGAATTTGAATGACTTGCCCGGAGCATGAGGTGTCATGCCAGACCCTGGAACTCTGGGGTCATCCCGGAATTCAGCTACCTACACTTCGGTTATTTGCGTAACCAAACGCCTCATGTATTTCGCGTTATGGTTGCTCCTAAAATTGATATACGATTGAACCCTCACTTTCATCACGCAATTTACTTTTTATTGCGCGTGACAGTTTAATTCTGTCTAGGAACTTATGCAAGGGTAGGTATAATTACAACACGAACAGACCGTACCTTTACATAAATAGTCCTCCGTACGCGTAAATGCAAATTTCTTAGACAAATTAATTGCTTTTAGTAGAGCAGGCCTGAAATTGTGGTTTACAAACCGCCTGTTGGTAAACCCCGTGGTAAGATATATTAATGCATCAACGCCCAGTACTTTATATTATTTATTTACTCCAATTTCATTTTTCATTTTCAATCTTTTTTTAAATAACAACTGTTAGTTCTAATATTATAATCCCACCAAAATTACAATTTTTAAAATACCACGTCTATTGGTTGTTCTATTTTATTACAGTTGATAACTGTATAGACATTTGAAAATGTACCCTAAAATGAGATCGCTGAAATAGCCTGAAAAGCCTTAGCTGTTAGTTGCGTACAGTATCACAAAAAGGAAATGGCATTTTGTTGGTTGAAAGTGTCTAATTATTTTCGAAACTGTACAGGATTTGTTATAGCACCAGAACGCTATAAATTGGACTAAAATATCGAAAAACTGGTTATCGACTCTTGTAGCAGAATGTTGCAATCTACAAGTTTGCCAATTGTATCTAATGTGATTGCTAAAATTTACTCAATTGTTTATGCTCAGATCCTAAACTGAATCACGAATCTGTCATCAGTTGCAATATCAAAATAAATAGTTTTGGTTATCTTAGAAGATACAGTGGAAGACTATCCAAGATCATCATTTTTACTGTCAGTACATTAAGGTCATTTACTAATTGATATATTGTATCAACTCGCTCTAGTTTGTTGTTCTCTATGCTCGGGAAATAATAAACTAGAGTAAAATGTGTACTAAAAGAAGAAAACCGAAAATTTGGTAACGCAAATGTAAGGAAATACAGATATCAGAGATTTGGGGGTTAAACAGAAAACAGGGAGTTACGTCAGTTACGAAACATACCGAGAGACTGACGTAGCAGTACTTTTAGGAACTACTTAGTGAAGAAGAGCACAATATAAATCGGAACAATGCTCAGTAAACCCAAATTTTATTAAAATAACGAGTTAACTGTTGAATGATGATAGACTACAACCGAGCTATTTCATTCTCTTAGCAAGATATATGGGCAAACACTACGAGATTCTATAAAAGAAGTACAAGAAATAGGAATGCGTATGGACAGCAAATATATAAATACGGAAAATACTATAAAGAGGTAGCTATCTGCTCGATATAACTAGTGCCCATGATAATGTTTTAAAAATACCGGCCAGGACTGTCGAACCCCTGCGTGATAGCCAGGAACCAACTGAGAAGAAGAAGGTAGAAGACCACAGATGTCCTGGTAGCAAGAAAGCTGTAACAAGGATCTTGTATCTGCCGTAAACTATTTTAAATTCCTGCAAAAAGTTAAAGAAAACCCAGATAAAGTTCTACAATGCTATGGCGGTTCCTGTCTTGCTGTATGGAAGCGAAGCATGGACGATGTCTGTAAAAGACAAATCAAGAATTCAAGCTTCCGAAATGAGAAAGGCTGCACTAGAGCGGACAGGATCAACAATGACGCAATAAGAAATGAACTATCAGTAAAAGCAGTACAAGACAGAATAAATCAACAAAGAACTAACTGGGAAGCACATCTGCAAAGGGTGGACATAACAAGACTCCCAAATCAAGCCCTGAACTACAAAACCAAAGGAAGACGGGACGTGGGACGACCAAGGAAAAGATGGCCACTGGAGTCGGAACAGGCCCAAAGGCCTAACCCGTGAAAGCGATGATGATGATGATGATGATGATGAAGTTAAAGCTTTAGAGAGCTGGAAACTAAAATATAAAGTTAGAGGGATCCCAGTATGATACAGTTGCACCCTATTTGCATTATAATTCGTGGATAACCAGGCCATTATCACGCATAGATGTTGACTTTAGTACCTGTTAACGAAACCAAAAACGCGTTTGGAAATTCGAGGTTAACACTTAATTTAGAAATAACATAATTACATATGTTAAGGGTAAGAACAAGACATGATTGCTATAAGTACAGAAGTGGCCACACTTACGCACTTGCCGATTAAATATATACTTAGATAGCACGGATTATACGAAATATAAGCGAAGTAATTGGTGAAACAAAAACATAGGGCGAGTATAGTCCTTAACAGTATTTTGGAAGAGCAAAATATGAGGAAATAAACAAACGCAAAATGTCTAATAATTGGTACGGGACTGAAATATACTTTACCTAAAAAATAAAATCTTAGAGAAAAGCTGCGAAGAAGAAAAATAATAGGAAATAACAAAATAAGGGAAATACAGCAAATGGAACAAGATATAGTGACAGAAATATAAATCTGACAAATACACCAGTACAAGCATATTTATAGAACGTAGAACGGTAGAAAACCATAAAGTGTAAATCCTAAGAAAATCATGAATAAAGTTTGTCAATGAGATGATGGAGTAACGTGGTGCAACAATTGTTAGTCAAACGGAACCTACTACAGAATGGTTGAATGAATAGGGACGCGTGGAAGAAGAAATTGAAAGACCTGCATAAAGATCAAACACGGAAAGAAAGGAGATATATAGTATATTCTCGTAGTAGCACTTAAACATTGTTTAATATCAACTTTTACCATCATTTCAGGTAATGTAGGAAACCAGTATTGGGACAAATAGCGATCTCGGTCACAATTTCTTAATTCTGGTCTTCTTCGTCTTTGCTCTAATTAGACACGTGAAAGGAAAATTTTGCCTTAAAATGTTAATTGTGATCAAACAAAATTTCAAATTCATATTGCTGCTGTACCACAATTAGTCATTTCTTAATGTTGAGCCCCCCAATAATAATAAACAAGACATTGTAGAAGAAGCAAACAATAATTGTTATTTCAACAGCGATGAAATAAATATACTCAGTGACATGGAAATCGCAACACCAAGAAGGGGTAGGAATTCTTTGATCAAACTTGGCAGAAACGTTTAACTGCTAATAGCAATTGATTAAAATTTCATTCATATGGATCAAGTGATAATAGCTTATCTGACAGTTTTTTCTAACAATTTTATCAGGTGTATGTTTTGCGAGATTTTGTTCAGTTCTTTATTGTTTTCGCTTTTGATCGTTTGTTTTGGGGGTGTGATCATGCCTAGAATGGCGCACTCTAGGCATGATCAACGCGGAAATTACCGCCAATTAAGCGAATTCTACAGAGGTCGTATTGTTGGTTTGCGCAAAGTGGTTTTTCGTTCAGAGGCTTGGACTAGGGAGGGTCAGGAACTTCGCAGAAGAGGAACCGGGGGGCGAAAAAGAACAAATGATGTGCAGGACCGTCATCTTCGACTTATGGCAACAAGAGACCGATTCTCCAGTACCAGATCAATTGCAGACCAATGGTTACCTAACGCAGGTCGTCCTGTAACCCTTCGAACGGGTTAACGCAGAATCAGAGCTTTCGGCTGGCAATCCTATCGGTCACATCTTGTGTTACCACTAACGGCTCAACACCGACAGCAACGTTTGGAGTGGTGTAGGTTGCGACTGCACTGGAACCTAGAGTGACATAGAGTCGTGTTCAGTGATGATTCCCGATTCTGGTTGGGGATGCATGATGGCCGTATGAGGGTCAGCCGAACACGTGGGGAATGTCGCAATGTTGAATTTTCTGTTGCGAGGCATGTGCACCAAACTGTGAGGATTATGGTATGGGGTGTTATAACTTATGGCAGTAGGTCCTGTTTGTTATTCATCCGAGGCAATATGAACGCCCAGCGATATGTGGATGAGGTGGTAGAACCCCAGTTTCTTCCATTTCTTCAGCATTTGGAAGACCCACTTTTCCAGCAGGACAATGCCCGTCCCCATATTGTAAGACGTTCTATGGACCGATTTGCAGAGGATAATGTCAATCATTATTAATCAAAATTAGGTTTATATTTTGTTATTTTTCTTGAAAATTTTAATCAATTGCTACCTTTTAGTAGTTAAACGTTTCTGCCAAGTTTGGTCAAAAAATTCCTACCCCTTCTTGGTGTTGCGATTTCCATGTCACTGAGTATATATAACGAGAATAAAAATAGATAATATTTGAAAACTCTTCTTCGAAACAATGTCAGATTTTACAATTACTGTTAAATCTTCAAAATCTATTTATCTATTTATAATCAACGCATCTTCTAACGCCTAGAGTATTTTCACACAAACCTACTTTATTTCTAAACGGAACTGCAGACGGGGTGAACTTCGATACTGAGGAACAAAAAATGCATACTAGGTGCAAGATGTATATGCCCAGTTACGTGAACTATTTGTACTTAAGCTAGTATAGCGTGTTCATACGAGTAACTAATAATATTAAAATATCAAGAGTACCACAAAGAAGTCAAAGTATCGCAGCGTCGAACGCACGCAAGTATCAATGTATCAAACGTATTGAAATATAGAAAGTGGAGTCGTATCGAATTTATTGTAAGTGATACGAACACTTAAGTTATAACAAACTACATAATATTTAGACAGATATTTTCAAAACTGGGTAAAAATCTATATTTTTCAGTGGATTGGTAGATAATTTAGTGAAAAGAACATTTAAAAGCCTCAAGTTTCCTAATAAATGGCTAGGGTTAACAACACTTTTAGAAAAAGAAGTAGCCGTTTTGTATAATATATCTAGTATGGCTACTCTACGGTCAACAAAATTTTGCATATACAACTGTACATACTTTGTGCATATCTAGGTTAATATTTCGATAGTTTGAATATGAATACTTTCAATATTTTTGGAACGTCCGTTCTCTCGTTACCTCTGCTACTTTCGATACTGGAAGGTCTTCGATATATCAATACTTTCCGGAAATGTAAATATTGGATAATCATTTTGTGTTGACAGTATTTCAAATACTCGCACCTGCCATGGCTAGTCCTCACACGGTTTAGCGCGGACCATGTCTTCCTTGGTAGGTTGAATCCGGCTGATTGAATTGTGGGATCCGTTATTAAGGTCGAGGTGTCAGGGTTTGAAGCAGTCAATTCGTTCATTTAGGATGTTTTCAACTCAAAGTTTTCTTGTACGAGTGTCCCAGCTAATGCCCTTGCGGTCTTCCTGGATCTTAGTCTCTGTGTGTGCCGCCTCGTTTTTCAGGACGGCCTTCCTTCGTAGCTGAGGGGGAGGGATGTTGGACAGCACTGGTTACCACTGAAGAGGTCTTCTTCTTCTTCTTCTGTATATAGGCCGATGGCCTGTTAATTACGTACAACAGAGTAGGTTCTGTGAGCCCTCTTTGCACGTATGCCGGGCAGGAGGCTAACCTAACAGAGGAACAGAGAAGAGAAGTGCCACTACAAGGTTTACGATTGTCAACGATGTTTGTATGACAACCGGAACCGACGGTTTTACGTACCCTTCGAAGCACGACCGGTTGCATATGCCACTATATTGGTCCACCCAAACAAGTACTGACCAGCGCAGTTGTCCTGGACTACGAATACCGTTTGACCGGCGTCCGCAGCGCTCCCCTATGCACCCGACCACTGAAGAGGTGTGGATTTGATCGTGCCAGAAACTGTCCTCATCGTATCGTTCAGTTGGACGTCAACCCTGCCGGTATGTGCACTGTTAATCCAAATCGGGCTGCAGTATTCTGCTACTGAATATACTAGTGCTAATGCAGAAGTTCTGAGGACCGTTGCATTAGCTCCCCAGCCTGTTCTTGAAAGTTTATGCAAAATGTTATTGAGCGTGTTCATTCTTGCCTCTGTCCTGGTAAGATATTCCGTGTATGTCAGGGAGTGGTCCAGTGTTACTCCCAAATACTTAGGGCACGCATTATAATTTAGCTGTTGTCGTGTAACCTGCACTCGGGGGATATTGTTAGTCTGTATGTTGTTCAAATGAAAACAAGATATATCTGTTTTTCGAATATTTGGTCTGAGACGCCATATTTTGAAGTATATATCCAGTTTTACCAAATCCTCTGTTAGGATGGCCTCTGATGATTGTAAGTCTCTGGATTGGGAGGCCAGCGCTATGTCATCAGCGTATATATACATTCTTGTCGTGGTGTTTGGTAGGTCCGCTGTGTAAATATTGAAGAGTAGAGGTGCGAGGACTGAGCCTTGCGGGAGTCCATCGTACAGTCTAAAGCACTTGCTTACTTACCCGTTTAAGTGTACCTCGAACAGTCTATTGCCAAGCATGTTGTTAAGCAGGGTAGCCATAGTTTTACAGGCAATAGCTTTGATAAATTTTAGAATCATGCCTTGATGCCATATTGTATCGTATGCAGAAGTTAAATCGACAAATACTATTGTTTTCTTACGAGCTTGGAAACCTTCTTCTATATGCGTCGTCAGCGCCATCAACTGGCCGCAGCAGCTCCGATTGGGCCGAAAGCCTGCCTGTTCAACGGGCATATGCTGTACAGCCTTGTTGAGATTCTGTTATATACGAGCCGCTCAAGTAGTTTGTAGCAAATGCTCAGAAGTGCGATTGGCCGGTAGTCTTCTGGGTGTCCGCCATCTTTACCGGGTTTGAGTATTGCTACTATTTTACTTCTCTTAAACAATTTGGGGAGTCTTCCAGTTTGTAAAATGCTGGAATAGGATTTTGTTAACCATGCGGTTATATTGGGGCCTGAATGTTTAAGGAATTCTGGATATATACTGTCTATACCAGCTGTTTTTCCGAGTTTTATTTCTCTGAGTGCTGCAGTTATTTTGTATTGCGTGAATTCCTTGGAACATTCATGGTCTGGTGTTGCAAGATCAAGTCTTTCTTTCAATTCAGTTTTTATCCGTCTTGTTTCCGATTTGGCTTCTTCAGCTGGTTTTCTTGTCAGGTGCACAATTCTGGCGGCTATTTCATGAGATTTCACATCGGCTCTCTTAACGGGTGCGGCTGTAGAGCTGGTGTCCAATTGGCGTATAAGGGACAATGCTTTTTGCTTGATTTTTTGAAGTCCAAGTCTTCATGAGGTTGATCCATTTCTCTCTCCTCCTCGCATCTAGAGACTGTAAGAGTTCATCTGCTATCTTCGAGTCTTGGTTGGACTTGTAAGATTCGTACAGTTCATTGCATCTTGGGCTCCATACAGGGATGTAATTCTTCCTGTATCTCCTTGGAACGTGTTTCTTTGCTACGGCGTGAATTAGGCCAACAAAACGTATGTAGTTATCAGATTGTGGTGATATCCACTGAATGTTATGTTCAATTTCTTTGGTGAATGTGCGTCAGTCAGCTTTAGTGAAGTTCCATCTATGTTTTGGTACCGCGCTTATTATTGGAATTTGTAGGCCTAAAGTTACGAGCACCGGTCTGTGTTGACTTCTGGGAAAGTTAGGTAGAACTTTCCTTTCGACGCTCAAGATAGAGGAACCTTCTACTCAGCCAGATGGAGGCACAATTACACCCCCGAATTATGCTTTGTCTCAAGACACCCGTAAGCAAAGCCATTATACTATGTCAGTGGTATGATTCCGCAACAAATTACATCCGTGTTTGACAAACAACTCCTACTACAAACAGGATTGAGGTCTCTCGCGTTACGTAGTTAATATGCGTCATCATCCACATAAAAATATTCTGGCAGATGAATTAGAAGACGAGAGGAGAAGGAATGGTGCGCTTGATCACCAAATATAGCTCTGTTAAACCTTCTTCTTTTGTGGAAATAAATGGATAATCAAGTCTTCTAATTTAAAACATACTAACGACAGCATTATAGAATTAATAGTTTTGGTTTGCTGTCATTGAAATTCAATGACCAAAATAGCCCAACTTATTGTTTCGGAGAACATTACTAAAAAACATTTGATATAAATCGTCATTAGCAATAAACTTCCAATTCAAAATGTATTTCATGTCTCTTACACCCGTAGTTTCTAAATGTAATAAAATAGTTCAAGTTCATCGAAAAAGATACCTATTGCTGTCAGAGATAACAATTACATTCATTTCCTTTATTCGAATGACATCGACTGCATGGCACGCATGACAATCGATTTGTATTGCAATTTGGCTTAACAATCTTAGTTTCACATATTTTATTTGTAACCAGCCTGTTTCGAAAGCAGTTTAAAATGATATCTGTTCTTTCTGTGTATACTGTTTAATAACTCCTCTACCGAGCAGTACCTACAACATTTTTAAGGCAATAATGAATCTAAGATTTTAATTTGAATACATATTTTGTATTTTTCTAATTTAACTTTTCAACTCAACCAAAAACAAAGTATATATTTTTGTTACACTTTTTTCTACCTACCGTGTATTATAAACATGTGCGCCAATGTTGAAGAGCATCGAGGCAATACAAATGACGTTTTCCTGAACTTTCTAGACTGAAGGTGTGTCATTTATATAACCGCAATACCACTTTACCAGAAAACTGTCTTTAAACGAACGATATAATGACGTAAACCTGTAAAACTTATATTGTTGTAAATTAAATAATACTCCTAAGCCCATTAAATAATTTCATAAGGGTTGCTGCCTGTATATACCAGTTTTACGGCTTCTATACCTTTGTTTGCGAAAGTAATTGCATTGTAGATGTAACCGTAAATGGTTTTCAGTTTAGTTAAAATTCTACACTGAACCATTATTGTTAATTATATTAGTTTGTTAACAAATAAATAAACTATGTCAAGTTTTTCTTTTCCTCATTCATACTACCGTCCCCCCCCCCCGGAACCGCTTTCGCATTACTTCAGGGGGGTGTGGGCGTCCCTTACACACTAACCATTCATGCAACATGCACCCTAAACTTAACTAAGTAAATGCGGTCGCCCCAGTCGGGATTCGATCGCCCCAACGGAGCAACTGCATTTACTGTGACCTCGAGTGGCCAATGCGTTCCCGCACTCGACCACCGCGGTCCCTAAACTATGTCAAGTTGTAAGTTATGTACTTTTTATTCAACCAAATGTTTGCGAAATAAACAATTATGAAACAAGTACTTAATTTGTATAACCCCGAAAAGGAATACTACTATTAACTATGATATATAATTCAATCCTACGTATTGGTTACTTTCCACGGCAATGGAAAGTTTCCGAAATGACACTCATTTATAAACCAGGAAAACCTATTAACGACATAACATCCTATAGGCCCATTAGTTTGCTTCCTTGCCTTAGCAAACTCCTGGAAAACCTACTCTTATAGACTACCATCAGTAATAGTTGAAAAAGACTAATTCCAGAACATCAGTTCGGATTCCGGAAAAATCACGGTGCTATGGAGCAAGTTCATAGAGTAACAGAAATCATAAATCAAGCATTTGAGGAAAAAAGCTGCTGTGCGGCGGTCTTCCTCGATGTTGGTCAGGCCATCGACAGGGTATGGCACGTGGGGTTCTTATACAAGTTTAAGAAAGCACTCTCCCATGTAATGTATATCATCCTTGAATCGTATCTGAAAAAAAGATACTTCAGAGTAAGATATGAGCAAGAGGTGACAGAACTATATCCCATAAAAGCAGGTGTACCGCAAGGAAGAGTCCTTGTTCCGATACTCTACTTGATCTTCCTATCAACGAAAATGTATGTACAGCAACATTTGCTGACGACAAAGTGATTCTTGCAAAGCATTCTGACCCAAACACTGCAGCAATGCTTCTACAACAAAATCTGGACCAAATAGAACCATGGACGAAACAGCGGCGAATTAAAATAAATGAAGACAAGTCAACATATAATACGTTCACGAAATGCAAAAGAGAAACTCCTCTAGTTGTGTTTAACGGACATAAGGTCTTGCCCAGTGACTGTTGGAATCGATTTTAATTCCCACACCAAAACTACCAAATGCTAACAAATGCGATTAGTTTCGACTAATTAGTCTAATGAGTAATGTGTTAACAGCGTATATATAGAAAATGCGAGGCCGATCTCGACGATTCACAGTTCGGTTTCCGACAAGGACTCGGAACACGGGAAACACTTTATAGTCTCAGCATCTTACTACAAAAATGTAGAGACCAGCAAGAAGATGTGTACGCGTGTTTCATCGATTATCAGAAGGCTTTCGACAATGTCAACCACAACACATTAATTAAAATATTACAATCAAAAGGACTAGACGAAGAAGACGTAAACTTAATTCGAAATCTATATTGGCAACAAACTGCAACAGTAATAACAGAAGACGAGAGCTCGGAAAAGACCTTAATAAAAAAGGGAGTGAGGCAAGTATGCGTCCTGTCACCTCTGCTTTTTAATATATATTCAGAGGAAATCTTTCAGAGGACACTACAAGACACTAATGACGGCATTAAAATTAACGGCAAAATATTAAACAGCCTGAGATATGCGGACGACACGGTAGTGTTTTCGGATAGTCTAGAAGGATTACAACGTTTAATGGATGCAATCGTAGCGGAAGGAGAGGCCGTAGGTTTAAAAGTAAACATCAGAAAAACAAAGATAATGATATTTAGTAAAAATCTGAATGTGCTAGCCGATATTGTAGTACACGACACACGCATTGAAAGAGTTCCTAGATTTAAATACCGTGGATGCTGGCTAACAAAAGACTTAGACCCTGGTTTAGAGTACGAACTCGAATAGAGATAGCGAGAACCACCTTCATAAACATGCAGAAGTTGTTAACAAATCGTAGCCTGAACCTTAACACACGTTACCGTTTCGTTCAATGTTATATATATTCAACGTTGTTCTACGGTGTAGAGACATGGACTATGAGAAAGAATATAGAAAAGAAACTGCAGCCATTTGAGTTCTGGATATTCCGACGGATGCTTCGTATATCATGGATGGATCATGTTACAGATGAAGAAGTATTAAGAAGAATGGGAAGGGACAGGGAACTATTAGGTATGATAAAAAAACTAATAACATCTTACCCTGGACACGTTTACCGTAACAACAAATACGAACTTTTACAACTACTTACGGAAGGAAAAATAGAAGGGAAGAGGGGACAAAGTAGAAGGAAGTACTTGTGGCTCACGAACATTCGGGATTGTACAGGAATGAACAGCAATTCACTAATAAGAACAGCCACGAACAGAAACGATTTTGCCCAAATTCTTGCCAACCTTCAATGATGAAGACAGCACCGCTAAGAAGAAGAAGTTGGTTGTATACAATAAAGACTGGATACGTTTAGAATTCAGGGATGAGCAACCTTTTTTTACAATGGGCCAACTACAAATTTAAAAATGTTGTGCGGGCCGCATATAGGAAACGTATTAAAATATGAACACTAGATGATAAACTCAAATTATCTCGTTCTTAACAAAATGAACAAAATAACAACTCTATAAAAAAAACACAAATAAAACATATAATAGAAATAGTATAAAAATATCAAAGGGTAATTATTATGGGAAGAAATCTTAAACAAATTTTAATGAGAAGTTTGGCATTGCTTCTTTGCAACCAATTGGTCTATACAGGGTGTATCAGAAACAGGTACAAATATTAAATCCGATGGTAGATTACAATATATACAAACTAGAAAAAACATTTCTTTGGCTTTGGATCTGGCTTAAGATATGAGAAATTAATAATTGAAAATGTGACCCAAAATTGTTTGAATACCACAGAATAATAAAAAAAATTTGAGTTCAAAGACATGTTATGCAAAGGAGAGTAAGATAGAAGTGCAGAAAACTTTCTTATCACCTGCCACAAACCAATACTATTAGGTATACGTCAGTAATTTCTATTCAGTCTGTTGTTGAAGCGGGAAGGCAGTGTTTCGACCAAAATGAAAAAGTTTACGAACATTGAACTTACTGATGTTGTTCTTATTTACGGGGAAGCTCAAGGAAACGCTCTAAGGGCAAGGCAAATGTACTTAAGAGCGATATCCTCAGCGCCGCATTCCAAACAGCCGTACATTTACTAGAACAGTCCAACATTTACGAGATTATGGCACGTATCAACCACAAAACCATCATCGCGGTCGTCCAATAGCAGAAAGGGTTGTTAATGTAGAACAGCGTCTTGGAATTAATGGAGGAAAGTCCTAGTGTTAACACTAGAAGACTTGCGTTGCAACATGGCGTTTCCCATTCTACTGTTTGGCGGATTTTGCAGGACCGGGGACTATACCCTTACCACGTTCAATGCGTTCAAGGTTTGCAACCAGCGGATTATGTGCGTAGACACGATTTGTGTGAATGGCTTCTTCAAAAGTGCAATTTTTATGAAATCGGAACTGCTTTAAAATATATTCATATATTTTTTGTAATTTAATGGCCTTTTTTCTAATTTAACACAGAAATATATATTTAAAAAGTTAAAAAGTAAAGCTTTCACGGGCCGCACGAAAAAGTGAGCCGGGCCGCATGCGGCCCGCGGGCCGCGGGTTGCTCATCCCTGGACTTTAGATGAATATAAGTGGTATGGGCATGTTTTGGGCTTTTCATATAATACTGAGAACTTAGAGATTCTTCCCGAAAACACAGAAGACTTGGATAAGGAAGGAGAAGTCTTTGCCGAAGGTGAAAAATGGAACTGCACTGAAGATGAATGTACGTTAAACATATAAAAACATCAAAGCTTTTTGATTACAAATACTTCTATTTTATGTTCTGTACATCCATTATGGTCCTGTGCATTAGCTTTGCTTTTTCTACGATTGTAAGGACTTATGTGTAGATTTAATAATAAAAGAAATAATTTCTTATGAAACATGGGACAATATCTCCTTTTTAAAATTAAATATACATAAAGAAATCCCCAGCTAAAAACACTATCTGTGGCAAAATAATGGCGTCAATAATTTGGGATGCTCAAACAATACTTTTAATTGATTGCTTGCAGCCAGAAGCCACAATCATTATTGAGTCTTGCCCCAAATTGATGTAGAAACTGCAGGAAGAAATTAATAACGAATATCGTGATACTCTACTAATTCCTCACGCCAGTCCAGCTAGAGCGATTCTAAAATGCGGTTCTGGTATGCTATGGTATGAAGCGGTGCAGATTTTTTCCACCTACAGCACTCAGGCCATAGGCCCATTGTGCGATCCGCCCTATTAGGCCACGTCCCAAAAAGCCCAGTGCCCGCCGCGAAGGCAAGCAGCTGGTTTAGGGGGATGAGCTGTATATCTTCCGGTTCCGGTATTCCAGCCCCAAGATATCTGTGCCGCATGCTCATGAGACTGAGGCATTGGCACATTATGTGGATAGCGGTTTCATCCCCTTCATTGCATAGTCTGCAAGTGGGATCGTCTGTAATGCCGATCCTATGTAGGTGTTTTTTAGGTGACAATGGCCCGTTAGGAGTCCTGTTAGGGTCCTGATTTGCTTCTTGTTAAACTTTAGGAGCTCTTGGAACTTTGGTAGGGATTTCTCTCCGATAAAGAGTTTAGCCTGCCTAGGCCCTTGTTGTTGAATTGGGGTTTCACCCACTTCTTCATTTCTAGTTTTGCATTGCATTGTGGTATGCCGAGAACTGGTTGTGGTCCGAACGGGTTCCCATTAGAGCCCTGTCTGGCCAGCGAGTCCGCCTCTTCGTTACCATCGATGTGGCTGTGGCCTGATACCCACAGCAGTTTTACTGAGTTATGTTCACAGAGTCGCATCAGAGCCAAGCGACATTCAAGCACTACCTCCGAAGTTACTCGGCAAGACTTTAGGGCTTGGAGAGCTGATTGGCTGTCCGAGCAAATGTAGATGTGTTTGTTTGCGAAATCTCTTTCTAGGTTTTCATAGGTGCAGGCCAGTATAGCGTACTCATGTAAACTAACACGTTTACTTTATTTTAAAGGTCTGAAATTGCTGCAATTTCGTTAGAAGTGTGTAGTGAACATTGTCTGCAAAAATTAAAATTAATTTGTTACTCTATTTGTTGTTTCACAGTGCATCAATCTTAGAAATAGCGAGACGTAAACATGAAACCTCTATAGTCGTTGTTGATCTGAGCGTTTCTGTTGCCTGTATGAGGATTAATTTTGATTAAATGCGATATAATATGTATTGTTCGTTCTGTTCTATTAATCTTAAAATAAATGGTCTACTTTATTTAAATTATTATCCATGTTAATCAATGTAACTCTGCAGTGTATAAACAATAATTATTAAAAAAATTATACTGAAAGGAATAGGTAGTAACATATACCTGTTTGAATGTTTACTAACTATACTGCGCAGTATTGGCACGTTTATAACTCAGAAATATTCTTTATATATGTCAGTAACAAGACGCGGATTAAGATAAATCGCATCTTGTCTGGACAAATCCCGAAGTAGGTATCTTCTAAAAATACTTATTTTTGCACAGATGCGCTGTTTGGTTTCAACGTCTACTAGACGTTAGCTGTAAGTTCAATTTTTTTTAAATAGTACCTCCGGTAGATTTTTAAGAGTCCATTATTTGAATTTAAAGACTTGCCCGTAACATGCACTTAAAAGTAATACGTGAATTTTAATAAAACATTTCTTTGAGAGCAAAATGTAGATTTATGTTAAGGGAAGTCCAGATAAAGTAATTCGCCACCGTTCGCAGCAGAAATCAATATTGAAGAAAAATATGTTTCAATATTTAGTATTTAGTGTTGGCAATCACATTAATTGTAAATATCCACAAATAGAACATTACAAATTGTTACTTAAATACAATTTAAACAAGAGAAGTAAAAATTGAGTAGGTGATTTTAGGCTAAGTAGGTTTGAATTTACGTTTACTGAAAATCAGCGGGTGCTGAAAAGTTCAAACCCCTTTTCCATTACCTTTTACTGGAGAGAGTGTTTGACCTAATCGATTTTACAACCAACGAAAATAACTTTGGGAAAAGGCAAATTTACCTACCAAATAATTTATAACGATCTGAACCCTAAAACTACCCACACGATCTTCAGTAATCAGGAGCAAATAGTGCATTACTACCCCATATCTATCAGAAGACACAATCTGACACTGATTGGTATTGAATAATTTATCTTCGCGGAAAATTGTATGATTAAATAATTAAGAAGCTGAATGTAATTAGTTAATTGGATTAGTAGACCACCAAAGACGAACATGCAATTCGTGATTCAACGACGACTTGTAAATAACAATCTAAATAATACATAGGTTCGTAGATTCATGGCATGGGCTGAATAAATGTGACGTCAACTTGTCATCTGTTAGTGTTACCGTCAGTGGACTTGTCGCTGCCATTTCGTACTTCAAATTTTTCGAGAAAGGGCACACAAATGTTGATCCAAAATAGCTAGATGAACTACGGGACATACGTGAACAATGAGGCAAGTGTTGGTTTCACCAGTGCCATTTACGGTCTCGTAGCATAAGCAGTATGTTACGTTGACATCTCAATAACGCTAGACTTGAAAGCAATCTCGTTCTTGGCATTTCTATCAGATTTCGATCAACCATATATGTCCGAATTTCTTATCGCAATAAATAGTAAATACTTTTCGAAACGACTCTATCAAGTAAGGCAAAACCGTTTCAGTAAAATGCATCGTTTTGTTTTGTATTACCCTTCGTGTTTATACGTTACGGTTATTGGTGACACGTCATGTTCCATTTTGTTTTACGATCAAGGACAAGATAAACGTTATTGCTTATCCGAATTCCGGAAAAGAGATGTTTCGTCTTCGTAGAGTAGATTGGAAATTTGAAAATCAAATCGAAGGTGCGTTCTTTATGCTAACCTCAAGCGACAGCATTTCTCTAAACAGTAAATTTGACATTTAACTTACAGTTACCTATTCAATGGCGGAAAATTCCAATTAGACATTAAACTACAAAATTGGGCTTCTATCAAGAAAGAACGGCTTCTATTTTATATATCTAATTTCTAGAAAAATGTTTAGTCTAGGTAAAAGTTTAAATTAGAAACCAGAAACATAACGAGTCGCTAAAAATATACTGGATATTTGGAACTCTAAGTAACAATATTTACTTTTCAACTTAAACTTAACATAAAACTTACATTTTAATATTACCTTGTAAATACCAGTTGCCAATCTAAATATCTCTATTAAGAACGGAAAAATAATATAATCTTTAAGTTGAAATTTCGACTTCCTTAAAAAAACCAATAATGGTATGATGGTATTATCATTACACTTGGATAATGCTACCTGCAACGGTTAACGAAACGTCAGCATCAATCAATCCTAGACGATGTGGCCTAAGTCCAAAGAGATGACTTCATTAAACACCAACCGTGGAAACCTGAAACTGAAACATCAATAGCGATAGCTTTAAACTCCATCTAGACATAAAACTTAAAATTTCGAACTTCGTAACCAATCACCATGTAGTCCAGGGGCATAATTTCTCCCGTGGGATTTTTAATGATGAAATTGTATGGTTATCTTTCATTCCTTATACACTTTGCAGTCGTGCCTTCCGGGTGTTGTGTTAGCATTTGTGGCAGACGATGTGTGACGTCATAAATTTAAGACGGAGGCCCTTCATGGCCATCCTACGAAGATTTTGTACTGAACCTTTTTGTTCACAATAAAATTCTGCATCAGAAACGTTATTACGCATTTATTCATATCTCCTACCGTTTAGATGTTTTGACTAAAATACATTTGATTTTGTATACCGTTTCCGTTAACTACTTCATTTTGGATGTGATGAACTATCCAACTATGATAATATGGTACGCAGCTGACAGCGTCTTAAAGTCAAACATCCAGAATTGGAAAATAAATTTATAAAACGAAATTGGATTTTTAATAAATCTTCTGTACTTTTCAGTACATTGGACTCGGATGAATCTCTAGAACACGAAAACAGAGGAATAAAAGTACTTGGCGGACTTGCAAACATAACACAAAAAGAAAATGCTTTAACACGATTCTTTTTGACCTCTCCAGAGCTGACCAGGGTTTTCACAGTAACTAGGACAATGGTTAGAATTACATACGAAGTGAAGGCAAAACATCACCATTTGACAGATCGACGGAGAAGAGACAGTATCAAGGTGTGCAATGTATCTACAACGCTATCACAATCTTGTAACATCTGACGGCAGTGAACTAATCAATACAACAACAAAGTCTGTGTTGAATGAAACCATAAAACGGACACATTGGGAATTTCCGGAAGGGGTCATGAAATGTACAACACTTTCAAAAAAGAGCAAATTTAAACAGACAGTATTAATTTGTGGGCACCAATGAAGAAGGATAAACTTAATTTATGGAAAGCTGCACGCAAGACTATTAAAACTAAAATAGCTGAAACTGTAGTGCAATTAAAAGCTGATCGCTCAGTATTTACGCGCTTGCAAATTGTGTCGAGAAGCCGCACTGACATTGACTTATTAAAACCATTAAGTAATTATGGGTTCTCTGCAGTTCCACAGTTGATGTCAATGTTTAACCAAGATGTAACAATGATGTTTTCCACAAGTAAAGCTAAATTAATAAAGCTTCTAGAAGAGCAAGAGCCCACAGAAGTGAATACCGTTCCACAGACTCCTTTGACCGAACGTTTGGAAAGCTTAAATGTACCAGAGCATCCCCTAGAATGGTAACGTTATTTTCTGGTACATTAATAGTAACGTGGCGTCACGGGCGACACCAGTCCAGTTTTCATGTTTTAAAGAGCTATAGAAGGAAAATAATGTAATTTGTTTATTGACAAATACGAAATACTATTATTGTGTTTTACAAAGTACTTAAAATTTAAATCTCCTCTGTGCAGGATGGACAAATAGCCCTTCTGTGTTTAGCACGTATGGCACCATTACACCGTACACATTGGTCCTTTTCTGTTGACGCATCTAGGGCAAAAGTGGCATCTCTGTTGTGACGTAGATTTTTTGTAGTATTTTCTGGCACTATATCTTTTTTTCGCCTAAGATATCTAAAATCAGCGCACGTAAAAATCTTGATAAAGTTGGAATTCTAAGCCTGTTTTGAAGATGTGGCATTGTCAGTTGCGTAGCTACGTTCTTCAGAAACTCTGTTCTTGGTTGTATTTTTTGATTGGGATTCTGTTTCATCTTAATGTTTTTGAAAACTACGTATGCATTGATCCCCGCTCAATCGAACGTTCCATAGAATACTCCTAGTGGCCACTGACGAGTTTTACGTGCCACTGTCTGAGAATGGCACAACTGGTCATACGTGTCCACTCCACCTTTTGTTGAGTGGTAAAAGAGTACAATTTATGTGTGGAAAGATGACAACAATAAAACTATTTTGCCTTTTCTTGGCGAAACAGAAACTAAGATTTTGTTTTGGTCATAAACAAAGTCGGAACAAGGAGCAGTTTTTTTTGTTAAAAACTGTGGGGGAATGTGGGACTTATTTTTCCGCAAAGTCCCAACCATTGTAAGCTTTTTTGCCATTAGTTTTTCAGCCAGATCTGTTTTAGAGTCGCAAGCCATAACAATTTTATTTCAGTACTTGTTGGGCTTGTTCGGAATATATATTTTGAAGGGACACCTACCCCTAAAACTGAGTAACTGCTCATCTACTGTATCATATTCTCTGGGAGGTGTAATTACTGCCACAGTTTATAATAAATCTGTCCCATAAAAACCTAATAGGAGCAAATATTCGTCTTCGCTTTTTATGTCCACCCTTGTTGCTTTGTCATCGAAGCGAAGACAGTTCACCAAAAATTCAAAACGTTTTTGTGACATAGTTGCTCTCAAAATTGGTAGGCCAACTTGTCTCGACCATAACTCGCAAGTGTTTACAGTGCTTTGTTTTAGAACTCCACTCATGTACAGAAGACCCAGCAAGGCCAAAATTTCTTCCTTGTTGGTTGCACCTACAAACCTTTGCTTACTATTGTATCTGGTGGATTGCCTTATAATTTCATCATTGGTGTATTGAGTAATACAGTCATTATTCTTCTGTAAAAATAACTTCCAAGTTGATATCTCTTCTGCTGTTTTAGAAGCACTTGCCTTTGGTCCAGGTAAACGTATTACAATACTCTTCTGAACAGTTCTGGTATTTTTTGAATAAAAAGGAGAAGCGTGCCATTTATAGCCATTCTTCCCGTAAATGGCTTTCCTTGGTAGGGCCGTCCCTTGATCTGAATCACTTTCTGACTCACTGTCCTACTGTTGTGAAAGTGTGTCTGAATGAACGCTATCAACTGATTCTGCATCCTCACTTTCGTCATCAGCTTCACTAAGAATGTCTGATAAATTATCTAATTCACTACCCCCATCTTCATAATCACGAATAATTGCTTCCAATTCGGCTTGTGTTAAAGCCTTGCTTGATGAGGCCATTTTATTCAACATACAAATTGTACCACTAATGGTAACGTGGCGTCGTATGTGACACAGAACGTAAATTTATGAAAAATTTAAGCAATAACGAAAACGCCACTAACACAGTCGACAGAGCACTAATCAGTGGAAAGGTACTGAAGAGGACACCCCCGCAAAGTCACGCATGTGCAATTGAGAGCGAAATTAAAAAGCGCGGTGTCGCCCGTGACGCCACGTTACCATTCTAGGGTTAATTTACAATCCTATTGAGAAGCTGTGCTTAGTGGGATGGCAGAGCTAAAATTGTTGAAGAAACCAGCATATGTAAGAACATACAATGCTCTGCTTTGAAGTTCAACAATAGAATTAAGCAAACTCTCTTGACATATGATGAAACTCATTTGGTATTTGACAAGTACCTTGAAAATCCTCTTAAATCTGCCATGCGAAATAAAAGAGCAGGTAAAGTAACACCCATTGAGTACAAGATAACTGAATCTACAACATTACAAATATTGCGCTACCTGTATGCCTCTCGACAAGGAGCTACTGCCATTCATAGACACTCACCTTACACCAGCTTATTTCTACTGGCGTTATGGTGGTCAAAGTCTTTACCATGTCAAAGTATGCTCGGCACTGGTATATGAACTAACCGAAGAATGATAGATCCAAGCAGAGTATGTTCCGAAGTAGGACCACAAAATGTGAAAGGAATATTGGGTCTCCTCGCTCTGTCAGAATGTGATATAACAGTTTCCATCGCAAAAAGGGTAAACCATCTTTCTATATAGTGCATAAAACGGCAGGAGAGGATGTATTTGATGCTCTCGGGAAACTTGCGTTGAAGAGTTTAAGGATGAAGATAAAATTACCATTGAAAAGTTCACTTGTAAGGTGTATATACCAGTGACGGAAATTTCAGATATTGGCGAGTTTCTTGATGGATGTTTTCCAAACACAATATTCAAAGCGAATATCTGAATCCTACAACCACCAGCTCAATTTGGATTGGAAATGAAAGAAAATACTACTTTCCTGATATTTGTACTCTCCAACGTACACCTAATTCTGAAACTAATTCGGTGTTCTTGTGTAAAAGAAAAACATGTGTATCTTGTAAATGCACAGCTGGAAATGTTTTATGGACTGAGTTATTCGTTTGTGGCAGCGATGTAGATGTATTGAAAATTATGACCAAGAATTGGATATTGACGATATCATAGATCACGAATATTAAAGTGTAGCCCTTTGACCGCGCTATATAATATTACATTATAATTAGATATTGAAATAAATAATGTATTTGATTATAGTTTCCTTCGAAATATATCGTTATTGCCCCACCGAAGGGTACCTGGTAATCCCTGGTTAACCCTTAACCAAGTTGTAAATGCAGGTAACACAACAGACCCAGCTTTAGGAATTTCATTTGAATGTTCAACATTTTTAAATAACCATTTTATGTAGCTATGAATATTTATTTACTATTTTTAATAATAATAAAATTACAACACAAAATTGTAATTACGTAAAATATACTATTTTTATAACCAAAGATGCCGGTTTCACTATCACTATTATTGATTTCATCGCCACCTAATTTAATAATGACTTACTTATGAAACGTGCTATTGTTTATATAGGAGTTTCCTATTTCAATTACATATTGCACTGAATTTTTTTAATGATCAGGATATATTTTTCTACTTCTAGATTTATAGTTTTTAATACTTCAATGTCTACACTTGGCAATTAGTTCTGTCTTCGAATATTCCTTTCAAGCCGTCCCCATATCAACCCGATCGGATTAAACACGCAATAGTATCCCTATCAGTCCACAGTGTCCACATTTTTAAATAAAGTATAGATAAATGTCTATTTCGCGCAGCACTTTGTCAACAACTGATATACTTTGCGCTATTTACTTCTTAAGTTTGAAAATGATGTCATTAAGGCAGACAATAAAGTAACGATCTAATCTAATCTCTGAAAAGTAACTTATTAGTCATGCAAGCTAATTAAGGAAGCTAATTTGGATACACAGTTGACTATGTTTAAAATAAATAAGAATAATTAAACTATACAGGGAAATTCTAAATAATGAATTAAAAACAGATAATTTAAGCTTCTTGCTTGAGTCACAACCCCTAGGTAACCTGAGCCTCATCGCAATATATAAATTTATTAGAATGGTGCCGGTCCTTAAAGCCGGGTTATATAAGTAGATTGAAAATCGTTGTTCTACAGGTACCTTCTTAAAGCGAATAACAGTATAATTTGAAGTGGACCATAATAAATGTTGTGGCACTATAAGTGGCATGTTTTTGAAAACCTTAAAAAGTGATTAATATACAGTTTAGCTGGTTATAACTTATTAACGGTAAAACATATTGAGAAACCTTCAATAACCTCCTTTGTTTAGAATTTTATTATGAACGAAAAAGGTTCAGTGCAAAATCATCGTACATCAACTCTTGAAAAGAGTTACGTTTAATTACTCTCGGCAATGTCCGGACTAGCCGTCATCTTGGATTTGTAACCGCCTGCTAAAAATTCAAGCAATACACCTGGTAACGCATGATATTACATTGTAGAAAGAACGTACTCCACGTAGTCCTGTAATTTTATCATTCAAAATCCCACGGAATATTATTTGCCCCTGGACTAATGAATTTAGAGTTAAAATTCCGGGTTTAAACTTTAATTTTCACGTCAAAATCCAAATTTTTCATTGAAAACTAGTTAGACTTTAAACTTTAATTACAATTATTTAACTCATAATTTTTAGTATACCCTTATAACTGCCAGTCGAAATTAAGAATGGAAAATTTTGGCTTTCGTCGAAAATTACAACATTAATTGGTATTTTGAAAAGTATTTTAATTCTGCGTCTGATCCTTGAATTTCATAAAAAAATATTAATCCAAAAAAAAACGACAGATGATGAAAATAACAAGTTTATGGAAAAAAGAAAGCACCCGGAAAATTTTGCGATTTGTGGTTCAGATATGTTGTTGGCCTTGTCGAGGACAACAACTTTCCTCATAGTACTTTCCCGTAGCTGGTACCGTTCGGCCGCCAGGGGCGTCCAAAGTCGTAACACAAATTGTCATTCAGCACGTGTCCACGTCATCGCGAGCGCAATCTGTTCGCATAAGTACGGCGCATCCACGGCCGGTTCCAACATTTTTTTGGATGAATATTTTTTTATGAAACTCAAAGATCAGACGCAGAATTAAATTAACGACGGGAATTGTAAAATATAGAATTGCAAGTATAAATTTCATCAACAAACACTTTTTCTTGTTAACTTTCTCTGCTCTTATTTAACACAAATATACACATTTGATGTTAAACAACTGATAATTAGTTGAACATATTACCCTGCCAGTATGTATTTAATGACTTGCTATAATAGCCACTGAGGTCTCCAGACATTACTCTGTTACTCGGTGTTGAAAAATTACTACACAGAGTTTGTCCTTAATTTATAGCTGTAAGTATGTAGTAGTCAGTTTTTGTAAGAATCAGATAAAATAGAAATGACTTTACTATTTTGTTGGGGAATGGGATTAACAACAATTAATTCTGATTGCTGCGCACAGTAACAAAAACGCTATTTGCAAAAAGTAGATGAAATTACTATAACTTCCTACCTTTCAGTTAACCTTTGTAAATGTTAATTAAAGGTATATTCGGTGATTACTTTTAAATACAGTATAAAGAATCAAATTTTCAAAATGTTTGGTTGTGGAAAACAAATCCTTTATTTTAACCATACAGTTTATACAATTTACTACAATTAGTAAACAATTATCAACACATTCATGTGTGGTGGTAGCTCAGTTGGTAGAGCGCTCGCTTTCTGAATAAAACGTCGATTCTGGCTTGGGTTCGAAACCTAAGCAGAACGATGCAGATTTATAAAAATCTTGTTTGCAACCCACCACACAAAATTTCCCAATTCGGCTTGCAACCGTGGGATCTTAATGCTAAAAATCTTCTCTGGAATTTCTGTCGTTCGGATTCGACGTTAAACTGTAGGTCTCCCGTGTTTCTACCTTAGCGCTGAGGAGAAACACGTGGCAGATAAAAGGCCGATGCCCAGCAGTGGGACGGAAAGGCTGTTGATGATCAACACATTATTATGAAATTATTTATTATTTTGGAAAATAATTGTGACTAACGCTGTACAGACTTCTTTAAGAGGTCTAGCTATTACATGATTGGAGTTTTGGTGCCATTGACTAAACACAGATAATATGTAAAACAATGGGGGGATACTTTAAAAATTAAACATCATCCGCCTTCCTCATTTAAAACGTGCTTACAACGTATGATTACAAACCAAATTTAGCCTAACCTTCTACAGCTGTTAATTCTGAAAATGTATCCTAACTTTCTCATTATTCATATTATGTTCTGGTAATGTTTTAGCAGTATGATATGCGTAATCACCTTTATTAAATGTTTTATCTCGTAGTTTTACAGGCTTCATTATTTAAGTAGATTAAATAAAATAATTATTAAATGTGGCACAAAAACTCCAATGTTGCAATAGCTAAACATTAATTTAACAATGATTAATCATTTTCAAAAGACCTATTCAGGTTTTTCAAATAATTCAAATGTTTAACCTCATCATGTTCGAAAAACTTAAACTAACGAAATCGTAATCCCTGTAAATGTTAAACTTAACATATAACAATTAATTTTTTGTGGTGTAAGGTACTACATATTTATAGAAATTGAAATATAATTTGATAACTATCAAATAAGTGCAGTAAATGATATAAACTGTATGGCGTAAGTAGATACATTCGGTTTGTTTTTCATAGTCGACCTTTAAATAAATTTTTGATGACCATACTGTATATTTGAATCTGTTAGATTATATGGCTTGGCAAAGTTGACTGTGAATTATAATGTGTGTAAATCCTATTTTCGCAAATTTATTTAAATTATCCCTTTACGTAAGTCTTGAAATACCATATTCCCTTTTAGTAGGTTTGTCATTACGTCGCGTATGCCAGAGATTTTGCTCATTTGATGTATGTAGTGCAATTTCATATTCAAACGGGAAATGGCGGCTTATATAAGATTTATATCGAAATTGGAATAAATAAACCAGCGCTGTTCTGCCGCAAGACTTTAATGAATGTCCGTCATCCTAATCTCCTAATTTTGCCTAGACTTTTTACTACAATCTTCTCATACGACCAGGGAAATACAAAGAAAATTGAACTGCTTCTTATAAGAGGGTTATTTCAAAGGTAGCCATAATATCTGACTTTATTTAAGGAAATGGGGTCAGGCAAACCAACATATCCATGGCTGCAATTTTTATTCCCCTTTATATTATAAGCCCGTAAACCAAGAATTAGACTATACGGTCGTATTCCAAGACGTTATGTGCGCGGATTGTAAGAAACCTACAGATAAAGGATCCTATTTCATAAGTACAATGTCGGCTACAATGTTGCTACTATGTAATATTTCAGAGTAATAATAATGCTGTAATCAATGGTGATAAAATTCCTAAATGATTCATAATTGTTTTGTAAGAACAAGGTTGCTGCTTAAACACAGTAAAAACGTTTACTAATAGAGCAATCAAGATTCCTGAAATTTTACTTCAAGCTTACACATTTAACGAGGAATTTAAAGCGTGCTGTTATTGCTAATTTCGGCAAAGAGGAATTTCTACTGAATTTTCATTACGTGCCGTTTTTACAGACAATAACATTTATGTACACAAACTCATTGTGACATTTAATATTACTTTTAAAGGTTATGTGCTCAAGAAGAAATAGACAGGTTTTTAGATGCCCCGTTACAACTACCACCGACGGTGCAAGCCATTGAAGTAAAAGAGGTAAAAGATACAATAAAAATCACCCGGGCATCACTTAATAACGGGGCAAATTTTAAAAGAATTCCCACCCAAGGGTTTTACAGTGCTGACATTTGTATTTAATGCAATATTAAGAAGTTCTCACTTCCCAGCACAATGGAAAGTTGCTAAAATCATCCTAATCCAAAAGCCTGGCAAGCCTCCTAACACAGCAGTTATACAGACCCATAAGTTTATTATCCACAATCTCAAAGTTATTTGAGAAACTGTTACTTAAGAGACTAATACATATTCTAGAAGGACCGCACCTCAAACCAGATCATCAATTCAGTTTCAGGAGACAGCTCTGCATAGTTGAACAAGTTCATAGAGTAGTAGAAATTATTAATGCCACCTGAAGCCAAAAAATACTGCAGTGCTGTCTTTCTAGACGTTGATAAAGTCTAGCACAAAAGCCTATTGTACAAGCTTAAAAGTGGCTGCTTGATAACAGTTACCTAATATTACAAAAATACCTACACGACAGACTCTTCCAAGTCAAATACAAAGAAGAAATTACCAATCTTATCCCCATAGGCTCTGGAGTACCCCAGGGGGTTCTAGGACCGGTATGGTACCCACTGTACACGGCAGACTTACCAACCTGTGAGGAAGATTCAATCGCAACCTTTGCAGACGACACTGCACAATTGGCTACTGATGAAAATCCAACAAGGGCCTCCATACAATTAAAAACCCACCTCAATGACATCCAAAATTGGTTTATAAATGGCGAATAAAAATCAATGAAACTAAATTTGTACACGTCACGTTTACAAAAAGAAAAGACACTTGTCCACCTATCACTATCAACGGAGCACAAGTACCACAACCTGACAATGCAGGGTATCTCGGTATCTACCTTGATCGAGAGCTAACCTGGAGGACCCAGATATGGACCAAACAAAAGCAACTAAATCTGAAGTTTAGTAAATATTACTGGCTGTTGGGCATACATTCTCAACTTTCCTTCCACAACAAGCTTTTGATTTGTAAAGTAATTTTCAAACCTGTATGGCTCTACGGGATACAATTCTGGGAGACTGCGTCCTCCACTAATCTAGCTATAATAGAAAGATTTCAGTTTAAAACGCTTCGGACCTTCCAGAACGCACCATGCTACATAAGTAACGCAGATATATACAATGTCCTCAAAGTGCATACTGTGAAAGAAGAAATAGTGAAAGTTACATTGCCAAGTTAGAACTTCACCCTAGTACTCTAGCACTAAAGTTATTGGAGAACAATGTTCATAACCGTAGACTTAAGAGGCAGTATACTCTTGATTTACCGTTTAGATTTAGAACTTCGACTTTCTACAATACATGACAGGTCCCATCTCGTATAGAGTTATTGCGTGTTAGTTGTAATTGAAGCGATGTTGTTGAACATCTGCTTCCATTGTCATTGTCACATATACCTACATTCCCTTAAGTAATTTACTTATTGCTCTATGAGCAGAGAAAAAAACTATTTCGGTATAGCTGATAATTTCTCTATCTTACCATCTCTCTCTGTGACTTTTTTTCCGTTCTCAGTTTCCATAAATCTCTATCTTCCCAGTCGTCTTTACTTAGACCATTTTCCTTCATTCAGTTGTTTACGTAGGTCTACTATTTGAAAGCTAGTCTTCTTTGTGGTGACTAATTCATAACGTTTTCTGGACATCTGCCTTCCTCCATCCTCTCAACATGCCCATACAATTTCAGTGTTTTACATTTTCTAGTTTTCTTGCAATGTTATTCAATTTCTTGCCATATTCCTCCCGTTCGTAACCTATCTTGTCGTCTGTACTACAAGCATCGTCTCATATATTACAGTTCTTATTATGTTATCTCGAATCTTATTGGTAATTAGCCACATTTCTCCCCCGTACGTCGTTATACTCTCCATTGTGGCTTCAAATATCTCCCTTTTTGTTTCTTCTGTGAAGTTCTTGTTCCATATTGTTTCATGTAGCACTCTTATCGGTTTTCTTCTTCTGATACTTACATCTTCTCTATCTGTCTCTGTATTTCTCTTTTCGGATATAATTAAGCCTAGGTATTTAAATTTCGTGTATAGTTTGGTTATTCCATTATCTAATTTTAGTTCATATGTTTGTCCTCTAATGCACATGCATTCTGTTTTCTGAAACTTATATTCTTACTCTTTTCTTAATATTCCTAGTATATATGTCATGTTCTATTCTTCCTGAGCAAATATAATTTGGTCATGAGCAAACATGACAGAATGTAGAGTTTTATTTCTGATAGGAAGACCCATTCGTCGACATTTCTTATATCGTCCCCCTAGCTACCGTTCCACGTATACACAGTAACGAGGATATGGTACACCCCTGTTTCAGTCCTTTAGACACTTACACAATACTTCATGAAATTTTCCTTTCTATTTTCATCACCGAATTTCGCTTCTCCTGGAACTCCATTCTCCCCATAGTTTCCCATATCTGATTTCTGGGTACACTACCATATACTTTTTCTATAACTACAAAAGTCGTATGAGTTTCTAGATTTTTGGCCTTGTTTTTTCTATTACTTGATCGAGCACAAGTGATTTCTTCTAAAGCCATTCTATTCCTCCTAAACATTTTGCAAGTATCCTTGCTATAGTAGGTAGTGTAGGTATACCCTAATAGTTCTGGCAATATCTTTTACCACCTCTTTTGTATATTGAAATTATGTAGAAAGCGTTCCATTCTTCTGGCAAATCTTTTCCTATCCTATTTTCGAAATATTTTAGCCGGTAGGTCTTTTACTGATGGTCCACCATCTTTAGAAGCCCCATTCTAATGTTTCGTGCTGATTTGGTATTTCTACTGTCTTTTAGTGTTTGTGTGACATTTTTTTTAATTTCTACTATTAGTTCTATCTTCTTCCCGTGTATATCCCCCTCGTATTTCGTGTAATAGCGATTCATAATGTTGCTTCCATTGATCAGTGATAATACATAGTTTAAAAATTATTAAAATTTGATGTTACGATGTTACAATATTTTAGGCACTAATAGAATTATAGAAGAATGCCATTTTCCTTTTTCTCCGTACTTAAATGAACAATGTTATTATATTCACTTTGTCTAGCACTGGTATATGTATCCCGTTGTATTTTAAGTTGTATATTAGATCTATTTATTCTGGTATTTAAACGACCAGTTCTATGTGATTCACATGTTTTAATTTTCTTTTAATTTTACTAGGGGTGAAAGTAGAAAAATGTCTTCCTGGAACACAATTAGTGTAGCGTGCAACGGACGAGTGTTGACCGTGCTTCCACCTCTCGCCGCCCGCTAGCCATCGTCGGACGGCTATGTAAGGCGCCCAGATTTCAGTGAGAAATTATTTTCTGTACGTTTCGGTTTTATCGTCGTTGTTGTAGATTGTGTACAAAAATTAAACTATTATTTATCGTTGCTGCCTGGTGATTTTAAATCGGAACTGGGTTCCGTTTCCAAATGTTTTACTGGAACAGCTCGTCAAAGAATTCCGGCTTACTTTCACCCTCGAAATTATCCATAGCACTCATCATTCATTCTGAATTCGGATACTTGTCACTAAACACGTCCTGTTAAATTTGAGATCCCTCGTAATTAAACCATAATGGCAATGCTGCCAAAAATCGAAAATTTTAAAAAATTCTAAAAGTAAGCATATAATTTCGATTCTTGGAATTGCAAATCTTTTTACAGTTCTAAAATCGGGCACCGATGTCAATTCTTAAAACGAAAGCTGTTTTACGGTTATCGAAAAGGGAATCAAAATCTAATTCTTGTTATCAAGAATCGGTTTACCGTTCTAGAATCATGGTTCAAACCGAGATCCCTACAATTCAACATTAGGTTTTTTCATTCTACGGATTACAAAAAAAATTGGAGCCAAATTTTGCTTTTATGTTGTTACTTTACAGTTGGTGAGTAAGGGAAAAAGAATAGATTATTATTAAATGCTAAATTATTCGGTATTCAGTCGCGCTCCTAAGCGGCTGAACTGCTAAAAATAAAGTCTCTGGAGCAATATGTTTAACAACGAACGCTACCATATATTTAGTTCGTTGAACAAGAACATAAAATTTTAAGCCCGGCGAGAGACTTGAAGTAATCTATGTAGTCCATATTAGCCAGGTATATAGATTATCCTTCCAGTGATACAAGTAGTAGTTGTCGGAGCGAGTAATGCATTTACAAATATTTTAGGAACGAGTACCCTTAGATGTTTGAAAAACGATTACCGTTTTGATGTGTTAGGAACAGGGCCAATTTAGACATTTTCGGGACGAGTAAAATATATGTAGCTATTTTAGGAACGAATGCAGTTTAGATGCTTTAGAATATATATATATATATATATATATATATATATATATATATATATATATAGATATTTTAAGAACGAATACAGTTTAGATGATACAGGAAGGAGTACCGTTCAAATTTTTGAAGAACGATTACCGTTTAGATGTGTTAGGAACAAGTCCAGTTTTGATGGTGTCGGAGCGAGTAGTGCATTTACAGATATTTTAGGAACGAGTACCGTTTAGATGTTTGAAAAACGATTACCATTTAGATGTGTCAGGAACAAGACCAGTTTTGACGTTGTCGAAGCGAGTGGTGCATTTACAGATATTTTAGGAACGAGTACCATTTAGATGTTTGAAAAACGATTACCGTTTTGATGTGATAGGAACAAGTCTAGTTTAGACGTTTTCGGAACGAGTAGAGTATATATAGATATTTTAAGAAGGAATGCAGTTTAGATGATTCAGGAATGAGTACCGTTCAAATTGTTGAAGAACGATTACCGTTTAGATGTGTTAGGAACAAGTCCAGTTTTGATGTTGTCAGAGCGAGTAGTGTTTTTACAGATATTTTAGGAACGAGTACGTTTAGATGTTTGAAAAACGATTACCGTTTTGATATGTTAGCAACAAGCAACAAGATCAGTTTTGATGTTGTCGGAGCGAGTAGTGCATTTAGAGATATTTTAGGAACGAGTACCGTTTAGATGTTTGAAAAATGATTACCGTTTAGATGTGTTAGGAACAAGGCCAGTTTTGATGTTGTCAGAGCGAGTAGTTCGTTTACAGATATTTTAGGAACGAGTACCGTTTAGATGTTTGAAAAATGATTACCGTTTAGATGTGTTAGGAACAAGACCAGTTTTGATGTTGTCGGAGCGAGTAGTGCGTTTACAGATATTTTAGGAACGAGCACCGTTTAGATGTTTGAAAAACGACTACCGTTTAGATGTGTTAGGAACAAGACCAGTTTTGATGCTGTCGGAGCTTGTACTGCATTTACAGATATCTTAGGAACGAGTACCGTTTAGATGTTTGAAAAACGATTACCGTTTTGATGTGATAGGAACAAGTCCAGTTTAGACGTTTTCGGGACGAGTAGAGCATATATAGATATTTTAGGAACAAATACAGTTTAGATACTTTAGGTACGAGTACAGTTTTGATGTTAATCTCACGAGTCCTGTTTAGATGTTTCAAGAACGAATACTGTTTAGATGTTTTACGAACGAGTACAGCTTAGATGTTTGAGGCACGATTACAGATCGATGTTATAAGAACGAATGCAGTTTAGATATTTTAAGATCGAATACTGTTTAGGTATTTTAGGAACGAGTACAGTTTAGATGTTTCAGGCACGACTGCAGTTTAGATGCTTTAGGAACGAGTACAGTTTAAATGTTTTAGGCACGATTGCAGTTTAGATGCTTTAGGAACGAGTACTGTTTAGATGTTTCATGCACTATTACAGTTTAAACGCTTTAGAAACGAGTTCAGTTTGGATGTCGTTGGACAGATCGACAAATTATATCTTCTGGGTACGCGTGCAATTAATACGTTGCATTATTTAGCCGAAGAAACCATTTTTACTGCGCTACTTACCTAATATACTGAGGAATAATGGGTATACGTTGTGGGAATTATACGTCGTAGCATTTCGACGCTCTAAGAATTACACGGCGTAGGAATTATACAGTCTGACACGCTCCAAAAATTATTTCAAGTTAAAAATGTTTATGGATTTTTAATTATGGTCATCACTCAGCCATGCATGGAGCTAAATTTTTTTACGTCAGTAATTCAGATAGGAGTGTGCACAACAGCTTTAAATGTTTTAAACTACTATTAATGGTATAAAAAACTTGTTATTCATTCTGTACATCCAATATTGGCATGGGATTTTCGTAATTTTCAAAACTACTCTGAAATAAAATGTAATAGTCATAATTAAATAGAAACAGTATTAAAATAGAATTTGAATAGCTTAACAGGAAAAGTTTATATAAACATATTTTAACAGAGATATCAACTTTTCAAGAAAATTACATGGCTTAGTGCTTTCAAATTTTAGGTTCAAAGTTCAAGCATTCATTCCAGTATAATTTGATTTTCATATTATTGTGTAAACTCGCCCTTCTCTAATGGGAAATCTGTCAAATATCCATCTGTAAACAAACGAAAGGTCCTTCGGGGTTCGCACTTAACGACACAGTTTTCTAAAATTACAATTTATAATTCCATGCCCTTCCAAAAGCGCGCAAAGTCCCACGCACACAAGATTTAGATCTTTTAAAACAATGCTGTTTCCAAAACACACATTTTCATTGCTTGTCTATAAATAATGACAAAAAGTATCTGCAGGTGACGGGACAACAGTTAACTGAATTATGGACGTGTTTTGTACAGATTTGCACGCTTCTTCAAAAACTAAGGCCGCAAAAAAGATTTGCTGTCACTGTCAGTGAGTAAGCAGAGTTTTTTGTTTAGTGGCCGTTTTGCGATATTATCTTGCTTTTAGGGGGATGTTTCCGTGATATTTAAATAGCTGCCTTAACATATTTAATCTCCAAAACAGCTTTAAAATGGATTATTATAAAAGATTAAACAGTTTTGACATTTGGTTGTTTTTTGGGATTCTAAAAGTGGTTGGTTGGGGAAAGCGTATACAACTACAGCTTGTTTAAATATTTCATTTTCGTATTCTGTTTAAAGAAGAAGGTTTTCGTGATTTGTTTTGTAAAAGTGTATTACATGCTTATTGCATTTTTCACGTTCTACTGCTGGGCATCGGCCTCTTCTCTGCCACATGCTTCTCCTCGGCGGTAAGGTGGAAGCACGGGATGCTTACAGTTTAACATCGAATCCGCACGACAGAAATTCCAAAGACGGAAAATTATTCTTGAATGAATTAATCTCTAAATGTCAAAACGTAAAGAGATAATAAACCCCAGAGTACCTAGTACAGAAGTTGCAATTGGTGTTCCCCAAGGTGCTGTGCTAGATCCCTTATTGTTGATGTAATATGTAAATGATCCGCCACCAAATATCTGTGATAGATATGTCAGGATGTTTGCAGATCATATCACTGTTAATAATAACTTGCATTGTAATAGTACATGCTGAATTTGATATTGATATCAGTGAAATACTTATCCCGAATGACACAAAGACGTCATACGTGCATCTTCTCGTAAAACAACATTATTGGTTTAGTAACAACTTCTGAATATTTCATAATTTCCATTCGAATATTATCCAAAATAGCTTAAAATCTACGAAAACATAGAACAAGTTTCGATGTCGTTATTCAAGACAATATATACAGTTTGATTTTTGAGAGCGGCATTTCAATTTTTACAAATTTTTCAATGTCTAACCCTTTTAAGACATTTAAGAAGAAGCATTATTCATATAAAAACCTGAGAAAACAAATTACTTGAACCTTCTTATGCAGCAAACTGTGACTGCATATTTACGAAAGCATACAGTGTGTCCCAAATTTAAATGTAAGATGCAGCATCCTAAATAACCTAATTTTAAAATTTTAAAATCACATTTGCCATCTTCAGGTCTTGTCGGATAACTTTCTGCTGATGCTTCTTGTAATACGACTGTTGACGTTCGTTCCTGCTGGAGCTATATATACTTCTTGGCCGTTCCGTGGTTGCGTTGTGTTGATTTCGGGTCCGGTTGCGTGTGATGGGACCGGTTATGGCTGGAACGTCCTGATTTTGTTGAGGTAGATTTGTGTTTTCTTGCTGGTTTCTATTGTGTGTTTGTTTTTTGGCGAGAACCGTTTTCCAAGCGAATGGTAGTCTTTAGGTGTCATCACGAGAATTTAGGTTCTTGGGCGTTTCTCGATTTCTATTGCTTCCCTTATTATTCTTGATTTCAGGTGTCCTATGTTGGCCAGTACTTACAGTACTTTGGTGTTTTCGAAAGCAATTTTGTGAGATGATGTGCTTACGTGTTTGCCAGTGATGAAGTCTTCTCGTTCTTTCGTACGGCATTTTCGTGTTCTTCTTTTCTCACATTGACTCGTCTATTCGTTTGACCTATGTATGTTTGATCGCAGTCCTGGCAAGGAATTTCGTAGACACCTTGATTCTCCAGAGGTATCCTTATTTTGGGGTTTTGTAGAATGGAGCTGATCTTT
>JABXWE010003854.1:0-26842 GCA_014611495.1 Limonius californicus
AAATGGATTTCAACAAAGTAGAACTTGGTACTGCCAATAGAATATTATTGTTACTTACTGTACAACAGCTACTGATGCGAAGTTTTTAAACAACGAACTACTTTTGCAAAGAAAACGCTGTAGGTGGATTATAACCTAAAAACAGTTTTATTCCATAAAAATGTTAAATTTGGGTACTTCTACTTACAGCTACACAGTAAATAAACCGCTGTAGTCTTCAAATAGACTGTTTCTTCTAATAACGCAGGGACATTTAAATTAATATAAACAAGGGAAAAAATCGCACGCCTAAAAATGACAACAAATATTTCCGCAACGATATTTTCAAGTTGGTCTTTAGAACAGTTCGTGACGTCTGTAACATATTTTAGTTTACTGCGCACGGATCATGAGACATTGCAATGCCACATCTGTTCTACCGCTACCCCCACCAATTTCGCGCCAGCTAACCTTTCAGTACAGTGTTTTCTTCCGTACAGTGCAGTTAGAGCGACCAGCTGCCCTAAATTTCCGAAATATTATCATTTCAATAAACTAAGGTGCGCGGAGGTGTATAAAATACACCACGCGACCAGTTATGTAAGTATTTTTTTCACACTTGTTTTATCACGATCTGCGAAAACAATGCGTAACTTAACTTTTGCTATGAGATTTATGTAAATAATTGATATAAATGATAATTATGTTTTAAAGGGACCGTATAGAAGTGAGGAATCCGCAAAAATTGACAGATGCTGAAATAGAAGCTATGGCTGCCGTCGTAATGAATGAAGAATCTGAGGATGAATTTGGGGGTTTAGAAGACGATTCTGAAGACGAAATTATCGAGAACAGTGAACATTCTTCAGAATCCGAACTTGAAGGTAGTGACGAGGAAAACCAAATAAACGAGAGCAGCGGAGACAGGTTTATCTGTAAAGACAAAGTGACAACATGGAGCAAAAATCCTGTATTGAATAAATTCAGCAAAACCAGCAGAAGAAACATTTTAACAATTTTGCGAGGACTAAAACAAAATGCACGGGATATAACCGATGAGCTTAGCGCTTTCCAGAAATTTTTTTCTACAGAACTTATTGAGCACATAGTTGTTTGCACAAATATTGTTATTCAAAGTAGAGAAGAATTATACCAAAGGCCGCGAGACGTACAAATAACTACAATAACTGAAATGTTGGCATTCATTGGATTGCTTTATCTTTCTGGTGAAAAAAAGCTGAATCGCATTAATTACCTTGAGTTGTGGACTAATGACGGTATCGGAATCGAAATTTTTACTTTCAATTATCAGATTTGATGATATACGGTCAAGAGATGAGAGAAGGGTATCTGACAACTTGGCCGCAATACGGTATATACTTGACTCTGCAGTTGACAATTTCAAAAGAAATTATTGTTTAGGGGCGTATCTTACCATAGACGAAATGTTGATCCCTTTTCGAGGGAGATGCAGTTTCATACAGTATATGCCGAACAAACCTGCTAAATATGGTCTCAAAGTGTATGTTTTGTGCGATTCTAAAACGTTCTATACGACAGATTTGGAACTATATTGCGGCCATCCACCCGAAGGGCCTTATAAGCGTTCCAATACGTCTACAGAGATCGTTCACAGACTGATTCAACCTTACAAAGGTAGTAATAGAAATTTAACTGTCGACAACTGGTATTCCAGTTATCCCTTGGCTAAGTCACTATTGATAGGAAAAATAACAATGGTTGGCACATTGAAAAAGAATAAAATGGAGCTACCTACTGAATTCCTCCCAAATAAATAGAAACAAATTGGATCAGCTGTTTTTTGTATTGATATCTACCATGCACAGCGATGGAGACATAAATCCGGAGACACAGAAGCCGGAAATTATACATTTTTATAACAGCACTAAAGGTGGTGTAGACACCGTGGATCAAATGTGCGGTAACTACTCAGTCTCTAGTAGAACAAGAAGATGGCCTTGTGTATGTTTTTCCAATATTACTAAACGTAGCAGGAATAAATAGTCAAATACTATATAATTCCAAGAATGCTATGGATCCTTGCAAACTCAGAAGAGTTTTCTTGAAAAACCTCTCTATGTCGTTGATGCGACCTCATCTTGTAGAAAGAGCGGAGATACAGTCATTGCCAACCGACATACAGCAAATTCTCAAAAAATTCAAGAACCCCGAGCTGAAAGAACCAAACGAAGAGCCACCGGCAAAAAGAAGAAGCAGATGCTTCGCCTGTGGTCGACAAAAAAATAGGGTTACAACAATTACTTGCAATAAATGTCATAGGCAAGCAGCATGTAAAAACGGTTACAACGTGCAATGACTGCAATACTGACTAGTGTACGACTGTTACTAGCCAGAATAAAGGGTTTCTGATAATTAATGATTTTTACAAATATTTTTAGAGAATTATAGATGTTTTTATTTTACAACAATTGCTTTTGAGTTTTTTTGTTAATAAACATGTTCTCACTTCGTTGCCTTTCCATTAAAACGTAGTTTGAAAAGTCTATCTTTTTTTATTCTGCGATAAAACGCCAAATTTTGTAGTGGTGTATAAAATACACCACGCGCCTACTTACGTTATAAATTGAGGCGCGCCTACTTAAGGGTTAATCCGGACACACTTTAATCCCGTCATTCAATAATCCGGACATCCACTTCGCCGATTCATAGTCCGGAGAGACTTTGTTAATTTGGACACGCGCACGCACGGACTTGTCGATATCATAACAAAGCCTCACTGTGCTTAGTAGTAACGTCAGTGCTATAACCTAAAAAGCAAAAGTTTAAAAAGGAATCACACTACCTTGAATGCGAAGTAGAACTCTGAAATATTAAAACTAATTCAATCCGAATAAAGTATTCGATCAATTGCAGACAAACGTGGTGTAGGAAAATCAACGGTCGCTGATATAAATAAAAATAAGATAAAATTGTGGGAATATGTTGCATTGTTGCATCCTCAGATTCCGGTACAGGAAGCGGAAAAACTCTCAAATTCAGTGTATTTCCAGAAATGGAACAAATGTTATTCAGTTGGTTTCTACAGGAGAGAGCCAAAAGTGGGTACAATTTACATTATGATCAGTTCCATTGGGAGGGATTTTTTACCTACGAAACGAACTATGCAAGTTGGAAATTTGATTGGTTGGGCAAACTTTTTGTACTTTTACAGGGACTCCTTTATCAAGTGATATAATTAGCGAGAAGGACAAATTTTTTTATCACCAACTATCTCAATCTGAAGATTTCAAAGCAAGTTCTGGGTAGCTTCACAAATTCAAAGAAAGATTTAGTATCAGACAATTGAGTATTTCTGGTGAGGTACTCTCTAGTAATGTTGATGCTGTCGAACCCTTCAAAAAGAAATTATTGTTGAAAATAGAGCAAATGGACCTGCAATTGGACCAGATTTATAATGCAGACGAAGGTGGTTTGTTCTAGAGGGCCTTGCCAAAGAAAACATTAGTTCATCGTCGCGAGAGGTCTGCCCCTAGGTGAAAAATTAGTAAAGAAAGGATAGCTTTCATGCCCTGTGCTAATATTACGGGTAGTCACAAATTGAAACTGCTTGTAGTAGGAAGAGCAGCAAAAACTAGGGCCTTTGCAAATTCCTTTATTCCAGTTTGTTATAAAGGCCAGAGAAAAGGCTGAATTAGCAAAGATATTTTTCGTGAGTGGTTTCACGCAGAATTTGTACCATCAGTAAAGCAAAAACTACGTGAATTGAATTTATCTCAAAAAGCACTTCTGATATCAGATAATGCTCCAGGACATCCCGACCATTTAGTCAGTGATGATGGTCAAATAGCTGTTATGTACATGCCCCCCAATTGTACACCCTTAATACAACCCATGGACCAATATGACATACAAGCTGTAAAGCTCTTTTATCGAAAAAAGTTGCTCAAAACAATCGTGAATTCTGAAAACGATATTCCTGCAACAAAGAAAAAAATAAACGTAAAAGATGTGGCCTATTCTTTAGCTGAAGCATGGCAGCTTGTAAGTGTTAATTAATTAAAAAATCCTGGAAGCCATTCTTACCGCATCTGGGTGATAAATTTGAAGATGAAGACAAAAACATTCCGTTGTCACTTCTGAAAGAAAAGCTTCTTAAAAAAAAGAACCCAAGACTTCCAGACTGAGATGAATGAGATAAGAAATCTGAGTGACAAAATCAATGAAGGTGTACAGCTTACAATGGTGAAATTGAAGAATGGGTTACCGGAGAAAATGAAACTGAGGTATTTTTAACAGATGATGTCATCATCCGGGAATTTGAAGAAGATTCTGACAGAAACAGACAATCTAGTTCTTCTAGTGATGATGAAGTATATTCAAACACCGTTATACACAAAGAAGCTGTTTCTGCCTTCAATACCTGTATCACATGGGCATCAGAAAATGACATACCATCTCCCTGTTTTGCAAAAATAAATTTGTTTTTATGTATTTTGTAGTTTGCTTGTTTTTGTTTTTGTCTAAATTTTCACAGAATGTGTTTTTATTGTTTATGAGTTTATATTTTATTTAGTAAAATTTTTATTGAGATTATGATGTTGTTTTAATGATATCTAATAAGTAAATAGAATATCCAATAATCCGGACAAATCGATAATTCGAACACAACTGGAACCTAAAGAAATGGAAGAAGTGAATTAAGGAAAGTGGGAGTATGGAACCCAATCCGACGGCCTAAAGGACAAACGGATGTACGAATAAAAAGAAGAAGAAGTAACTCTAATAATAAAAGAATTCAGCAACAGAGATAATTTAATTCACCCTTCATTTAATCGAGGTTTACATTAAAACTTCGACCAACATGTCATAAACACTGTAAAACCAATAAAACGAAGTATTGGTAAAGAATTGGCTAACCTATATCCAGTATTAATCAACCAACATACTTCCAATATACTCTGCCTATATTTTACCAACATAGTTGCCAAATAATATTTTTATTTGTTTGCTTCATATTGGTACAACATTGGGCAACCAACTTATTTCCAATGTGTTCTGCCAATATTTTACCAATACAGTAGCGAAGTAACTTATTACGTGTTAAGTTTATGGTGGCCCTGTATTGGCGGGCAAATGTTAACCTTTATAATACTGGGCCAATATTTATAAAAATATATTGGTCCAATAATGATGTGCTGCTTGGGTATTCTTCAGACTAAAGAATTAATTCCGATTCTAAACTCTGCAGTACTAATAAGCTTGGTATTTGCAAAACGGTGTGTACTTTTACTACCAAAGAGAAACCAGTTTTCCTATTCACATAAAAACATACGAAGTGAACCAAAACTCATGTGTACTTGTAACAGTAATATAGTGAGTAATACCTAGTAACACAGTTTATAAAATTAATTCAGCAAATTTCCTTAGAGGAAAATTAGAAGACGTATCATTAACTTGATCTGATCGTATCAGGTTGTAACTTAATCAAATCGCTTTTATTAATTAATGCGACTAAACTAGTTAGGGATAATGAGAAAAGCAACATGACTGATGAATTTTAATTTACATCATTAAGAACGTCGCTAGTAGGGCCGGTACGACATAAATTTTCCAGTTAATTCTGACCTTTCCACCCGCCCCTGATTGTGCAAATCGGTCCTGAACGAGGGTGTTAGTAGAATAATAATTGCGAACGCGGGCCACGCATAAAAATAAATAACAAAGTGTTCTGCTATCTGCTTCGTGCCCTGTACGTATCTTAATACATTCATGTCCACAAATAAAGAGGGCGATTTACCTCCACAACCTCGAGGTATCATGCAAAATTGATTAGTTCTCCATCCCACCGTTTAACGTTAAGCAGTGCTACTTGTAATACGACACCTGCATGACTCCTACTTCCCCATTCCTGTCTCTCTCCGACACCAGCGGCTCGAAGGGATAAACATTTAAGAAGTTGGTTCGCAACTTTATTGTGGTGTAATTCTGGTTTAAACTAGAAGTGACACCGAGCAATTACTGTCCTAAAACGATCCTGCAGGATAATGTCTCTAAGCCTTTCCCAGGACTAAAGGAATTTGGCCCCTAGGAAGCTTAAACTTCCACAGAACTCAGCCACGATCGTTCTTGTTGTACGTGTGCGGAAAAGTTTCAAGAATTTCCAGACACACTTTACCTGACAAGAATACTAACTCATTAAACATGAATGAAAAGGAACTTTTGAATTTTGACAAAAATGTTGAGATAGGAAGAACGATAAAGTAGTTAATTGACTGACTGATCTGGATGAAATCTAGAACCTTAATAAATATATAAAGAAACATTTGAATCATGACACTTAAATTGTATAATTGTAACGTTACTAAATAACAGTTTAAATACGTACATAAGTGGAAAGAAATTATTGATATTGAAGCACAGGATGACATAATTTATTATTATTTAATCTTCAACAGTTGTCACTCTGTTGGAAATAGATGTATAAAAAGAACGTTAAAAATTATGTTTTTCAAAATTTACACCTTAGTACTCTGTGTTTACAATGTATAAAATAACATTAAAGAAATAGTATTACCTGCATAGGCCGATTGCAGATAAATTTTGAATAAGATCTCTTGTAAATGATTAAAAGTGTATTCAGAAGCATATTCTAATTCCTCTTTTAATAAATAACTCTTGCAGCACTTAAAAATTAAGACAAAATCATATTACACGAATGGTAGAGCAGACGGAAACGGGAATTCAAAATATACCGTCTAAGCTGAGTAAACCAAATTATTTAAAAGGAAAGATACTCAGCTAAGAAAACATAATATAGTGCACCTGTGTGCTTATATTAGATATTTAGTCTTCTTCTCCGCCTAGAGGAAATGTCACAATGGCATACTCTAGCTGGTCCCAAGTCCAGAAAATGGAGGAGGGTTCATGTGCCAGGTTAGCAACCTACCCATGATAAAACCCCATTAACACTCACCGAAACAAACCGAAAGCCTCGGATATTGGACTGTCAAAATCGTTTATGAACAAGGCAAGAAGAAGCAAAAATGATTTAAGGAAGCGAAACATACTAAGAGTTGCCACTTGAATCGTCATGTCCTGGTCGAGAAGAGATCAACAATTGCAAGAGAAAGACATCAAAATCTGCGCCACCTCTGAAACAAAGAAAAAAGGAAAAGGGATGGTAAGAGTGGAAGATTATATTTTCATATACAATGGAGTATCACCAGAAAAGAAAGCCCAATCAGGAGTAAGACTGTTAGTACACCAAACTATTGAAGAAAAAGTTCAACTTATTAGCAAAGTTAAATTTACTTACTGAAGGAAATTCAAAGTATTTTAATTATTAATAAAATGTATTTTACCAGGAGTAAATATTTGTAGGATGTTTTAAATTAAGCAGAAATTTTAAAATGTTTAGGTTGTGTTTTACTTTGATATGGTTGTCTAATTAAGACGCCTTTTTAAAGTTATTTCTTACTGCTTAATTGCGTAGTTCAATTTTTAAATGTGGAAATTATTTATTGTGTAAACGCTTAAATGACTTGGCTAATAGGATTGTCGTAAAAAATAATTAAATATGACAGTCTGGGAACTATTTGTTTATATTTTAAAAATAATAATGCGCACAATTTCAAAGTTTCCACGAAAACATTAAATAGGTGCTTGTTACTTTAACAGATTGTGAGAAAAGAAAAATAATACATCCAAACCCACAATCATCAAAACCATACGGTTTAATAAAAATACATAAACTCCAAATGCCTATTAGACCGGTAGTGGTATACATAAACGCAAACACATGTTAGCAAAAACGTTAAATAATATAGTTACTAGCCTAGAACATACGCCAAAATATTCAGCTGAAAGTTCTTCTGAATTAATTAATAAGTTGCCCAATTTAAATTTACCATTACAATGCAAACTAGTTAGTTTTGATGTCACCAATATTTTTCACAAATATCTCCTCAAGAGTGCATTCCTTTGTTAAATAATATTTGTATCAACAAAAATGTTGAATTGGCAAAATGGAATGAATGAACTAATGTTTTCCGGGTGTTGCCGTGGTCGATCAATTGCGCTTGCGTTTTGTTGCTCATACTGTAAGCATCTTCAGAGGCTATTCTAAAGACTGGTGTTGTTGTCTTGTGCTCCTCCTTATATTATACCTGGGTACCGTAACGCTTGGTTGCTGTTGCCGAATCGTGACGTTTGCTCGGTCGAGTGAATTCGTGACGTGTGGTTGGTTTTGTTGGTGTATTATGCACCGTTGCAAGTCCTGTGCATTAGGAGTGCCAGGACGTTTGTAATGGATGGATTTTCTTTAATGAAGGTTTACTCTCCATGTGTTGCTTAAGCGGTAGCCATCTTCTCTATTGAAGTTATTGCCGTTTTTCATTATTTCGAGAGATTCTCTAACTACTCTGTGGAAGTAATTTTCCGTTCGCGAGAGTATCTTCACTTCTTCAAAATTGATTTTGTGTTTGCCGTATTGGTGCAAATGTTCGGCAATTGCTGTTCTCTCTATGTTTTTGAGCCTGACGTCTCTCTGGTGCTCTTTTATTCTGCATTGGATGCTTCGTCCTGTTTGGCCGATGTATGCTGTCCCACATGTACATTCCAGTTGCTATACTCCTCTTGTTGACAGTTTGGGTAGACGGTCTTGTTTTCGAGGTAATACTTGTTGGATCTTCTTTACTGTGTTGTACCTCACACCGAATAATTCTGTGCAAGAACATTGCTGTTGGATTTTTTATTTTTAAATCATTCAACGTAGAAATGCTACGATTTAATTCTGTGGATAATTCTGTGGATCAACTTATTCTTCGTTGCTTTTAATATTTCTGCTCCCAAACATTGCCATTACATTCTTTGAATAATTGTACTCACACAAAGTTGGTATCTCCTTATTTTAACAATTCTGTGCAGAAACATTGCTGTTGGATTTTTTTATTATTTAATCATTCACCGTAAAAATGCTACGATTTAATGCTTTGAATAATTCTTTGAAACAACTTATTATTCGTTGCTTTCAATAGTTCTGCTCCCAAACATTGCCATTACATTCTTTGAATACTTGTACTTACGGAATGTTAGCAGCTCATTCTCTTTGAATAATTCTGTGCAAGAACATTGCTGTTGGATTTTTTATTTTTAAATCATTCAATGTAAAAATGCTACGATTTAATTCTGTGGATAATTCTGTGGATCAACTTATTCTTCGTTGCTTTTAATATTTCTGCTCCAAACATTGCCATTACATTCTTTAAATAATTGTACTAGCGCAATGTGTAGCTATTGTATTACATATTTTGATTTGAAATTTACTATCCCGATTAAACGAACTGGTTGTCCCAAATAAGCAACGTAAATTGCTGTTATTTCCTTTATTTGGTTTCTGTTCTTTAAGATTTGGCCCAAATAAGCGGCTATCCCGATTAACCCGTTGTTCATTTATCCGGAATCAACTGTATCACCAATAGCAATCTTTATCATTTTCCAAGGAAGCATAGTATCTTACACGTTTTGGGACATTCCGTATTAGTTCACTGAATACGTCTTTCTTAAAAATCGAGAATGACATTCTATTAATACAAATACCGTATTTTATTTGTCGATGGGACTACAAATGTTAAATTAAGTTCTACCCAATAAGACGAATTTATTCTTACATTTAATAAACGACTTATAATTTCCAAGCGGGATTTAAATGAACACGGAGAAAACTTTTGACTTCCGCTTTTTTATTTCCAGACAACTTTTAGCAGAAGATACAAAACCCGTGTCGCAGAAATAAGTTGCTTCATTGCGCCCAATGGAAGATTTCAGTATGATGTGAAATACTAGAGCAGAATTTTATACAATTTAACAGGAATCCTCTTATCGTGAAAGGCGTGGAATATGCCTTGAAAGACACGTACAATTTTTTATAAAAAATATAAGTTGCCGAGCTAAAAGTAAAGACACTGTATTATTTAAATAATTCAGAAACGCTCTCTCGAACAAATAAAAGTAGTTCTTGTTCCTGATATAAGGTTATATTTTTTAATACAGTTCACTGATTTTATTATCTGTAAAAAAACAATTTTGATATATTAACGTCGAAGTCTCAAAGGAAAATGTCTAGAATTACAAATTGTACTGCAGTAATATAACGTATTACCGAGATATTTTACTGGTTTTGTATAACTTTTACGTTTTAGAACCAACAATAGAAGTCCTAATAATGTAAAATTCATTATAAGTAATTTTTGGAGTTTAAAATGAGCTCTGGAAAATCATTCTACATCCTCATTTATTATTCGAGCGGCCCACAAAGAAACGTTCCAACTTTTTATACATTTAGTCATTCAGCATTAAAAATTAGCGTACAAACTCAAACTTTCCTTTGAGACTTCCAATTTCGCTCGACAAATTTCAAGTTACCTTAAAAATACACGTCGAACGTTAAATTAAACAACTCGCTATCAAATTAAGTCTAGTTGAACTTTCGTAGTTTCCTGGAACCGAGCAGAAGTTTTGTAATACTATAGGCAATATTTTGATTGAAAACGGGCAACACCGAGTAGCGAATTCTCCGGTGGCGTTTATTTCACAATCTTCGTTACATTTTTACAACAAAAATAATCGTAGCGCGAGCTTCAGACAGGTCACAAATTGCAAAAACGGGATTCGCCGCCCTTTGCATTCGGAATTGTCCTCACTATCCGAGGGATGAGTTATAACATGCATTTATACACCGAAATTATCTCTGGCACAAAATTTTTTGTCGTCGCTTGTTTTCCACGGTTAAATAATTTATTCTACCCGAAATGACTTTAAAATGTCAGCACTTTTTCTCTGGATTCCCTGCGTATTTATATCAATGCAAATACGTATGGAAAACAACAATTATTTATAATGGAATTTTACATGAATGGTCAATTTAAAATATTGCGTATTTAAATTGGGATGTCAGCATTCTAAATAAAACATACTGTGTGTAGTTGTAAGTTAACCCCATCATACCAACATTTGCTGATGGATTGGATAGTTTTATAAATTACGACTAGGTATTAACGTTGCAACTTCATACCGCTAACTTTCGATAGAGTTCAACGGGAAACAGCAAATAATTAGCATTTGATTAAATTTGATGAAACTTTGCACGTTAATGGAATAATTCAATTTACGAAAACAAATATGTAATGTATGCTATCAATTGAAATTGGCTAACAGTCGTTTCATTAGTGAGTGGATTCAAAATTGTGTTTTCATTTTAACTGAGATTATGTTTTGAATAGTGCAAGTATCAGTTAAAATGTAGTCAGGCTGGAATAATAAACGATCTATGGGGTATTTCAAAATTACACTGACAAACTGCTGGATGTGATTTTTTAAGAAAGAAGGTTTCTATGGACGTCCAGATTTCAGAATTTCAATTTGATCTATTTGATATACTCCGTAATAGTTTCATCATCAATGTCATGATATTTCTATTTCTACTGCTATGTCTTCAGAGCGAGGGAATTCATACAGAAAAGAACTAGAAGAAATCACTAGGACAGAAGAAGTACAGAAGCAAATAATGCTATATTATTATAATGTAATATTATTTATTAAAATAATGTGTAATTTTTTTATTGTTTGTGATTGTTAAAAAATTCATTGTCTACAAAGTGTTCCAAAATTGATAATGCGCGATACACTTCGTCGGGTACATTCTCTTTCGTACAAAAATAGTCACTACATTTGTTTAAGTACTCCAGCATTTCTTTGTTTGAAGGTGGAATTTTTATTTCTGGAGTCGTTTCGTTATCGGATAATTCATCTTCATCGTCCGTTTATTAATTTTGTTTAAAATCTCGTCATCCGTTGTGTATTCCGCAACAACCAAGTCGTCATCTACGCTCAAATATTCTTGAAGTGTAACTGAACCCCCAAGGTATGTTCTACATAATTTTCAAATGCGGACTTCAGGTCTGATAGGGGAATATCATCTTCATCACTCCAGGTTTCGACCTGCTTCTTGAAGCCAGCCTTTGTAAAACAATTATTTATCGTTGCCTGTTGTACGTCGAAGTTCTACGCTTTGGATAAGTTTATTGTGGCATCCCATAGATTAATCTGTGCTGATAGATTGTCGCCTTCTAGGGCAGTCAAAGTTTTCCTCAGAATTCTTCTTCTGTAGTGCGATTTTATGTTGTTGATAATTCCCTGGTCCATAGGCCGCAGCTTTGAAGTCATATTTGGCGGGAGAAAAACAACACCAATAGAAGACAACTGCTTGGGAATTTTTGGGTGTGCTGGGCAGTTGTCCACAAACAGCAAGATTTTGCGTTTTTCGGCAGAAAATTGTTTGTCTAACGTAGGGAGCCACTCTTCGTACAACTCGCTAGTCATCCAAGCTTTCTTGTAAAAAAGTTTTACCGCTAAAGCAGCGCGTTTTTTGATTTACCAATAACCAACGGTTGTAGTGTTTCGGCGCCACACATGTTGGCTCCCACCATGACGGTAATTCTTTCTTTGCTATTTTTTCCACCGAAACACTTTTCGTCCTTAAAGGTCAATGTTTTATCTGGCAAACATTTAAAAAATAAGCCTGTCTCGGCCGCGTTAAAAATGTTCTTTATTTATATGGCGTTACAAGTTCTGGTAAAATATTGTTTCACCACTTTTCACAGTTATGCTCACTAATGTCTGCGCTTTCACCACACATAAGTTTTTGAACAATGTTATGCCGCTCTTTAAATTTGTCCAGCCAACCTACCTACACTAGCCATGAAGTCGGTATGCCCCAAACATTTAGCGAAATAAACTGCTTTTTCTCTAATAAGTGGGCCAGATATTGTTACGAACCCAATTTCCAAAATTCTAAATTAAATTATTATTACTTCATAGCTGTTGTAATGTGACTTCAATTACATACACATTTATGTTACAAGCAATGAAGTAAAATTAAAGTATATTGGAATATTAAATTAGGCAATGTGAAATAAGTAATACGCTTGATAAGGGAAATGAAGTAACCAGGTCATCGCTTATGGGTGCAAATGGGAATGTATAAAAAGGACACTTGATAGTTGAGGGGATAGTGACAGTCAGTGCATAGTTGGCAGTTTCCAGTAAGCGATTAAGAAAAGAAAATATCCCACCCCAGCAATGGCCTTATACCTATTCATATTTTTGTAAGTAGTTTAGCATAATATTTTATAATAAGTTATAATTGTTTTGTAGCGTTTAATAAATGAATAAAACCAATCATTTTATATAAGGGTAGTTGTTTCTCTGGCGATCCCGGCGATAAGGACAAAGGGCTCCTAATCAAGTTACAGCCATAGGCGTAACAATATGGAGACATTTCTAATGCGAATCATTTTAATCCATTGCAGAATAGCTTCGTCGGTGTCGTCGTAGGTACAAACTTTGAAACGTTTGCGATCACCCGTTACATCATTTTCGGATTTCTTCGTTATTTCCTCGTGATTTTTTATAATTGTGGAATCTACAGCTATCTTCTTTTTCTTCCTTATATCTTTGTCAACTTTACATATCAACTTCACTTTATCCGATATCGTAAGAGCATTCAGCTACCTTTTCTGGGCACTCATCTTGCAACTTGTACGGTAGCGATTAGAAAGACGACTGATGGTTACTTACTGACATTTAAATTCTTATAACGCACAACCCTTTTATTAGAGAGAGTTTCGGAAAATAGGTACAGAACAGGCACAATTATGATTTTCTGCGAAAGTTGCAGTAAGGCAATTATCAGTAACTTACTAAACTACAAATTTACAAGTTACCTAGAAATATAGTTGTGCCAGCCAAACAGGTAATGCACGTCATATATAAAATTTATGACGCCACAACCTTGCATGTGTATATTTATATTGAAACAGTTTAAAGTGGAACAACAACCAAACGACGTAACCTCACATTTTAATTTAATATAAAGCAAGTAATAATTATTAAAATAAAAACATATTTTAATTGCAGAAGTTAATATTTATTGGTTGTAACGGCGCAAAGACACTTGTTATGTTATACATAATTAGTTAAAAATAAAGTAGAATGCATTTTGTGATAAAAAGAAATCCATATTTAGGTACCAATGTTTAGTTTTGGACAGTGCTTGCAAGTTCAGGTGTTTATGCACCACCATAGCGAATTATGTTTCTTCACAGTATTTTACCACTTGCGATATATTGCTAACTGTTTTCACGTTTAACTGCAGTGCCGACTATTATGTTCAGAATATCTTAACCCCCTTTTTCAATTAACTTCCCAATGATGAAATTAGAAATGGTTACTTCCAGCAGGAAAAAGCCACAGCAAATATTGCTAATCGTGTCATAGAATTTACAGGAATTTTATGATGATTGGTTATTCGGTAGACAATTGTTTCCACCAAGGTAACCCGATTTTACAGTTACAGACAACTGTCTATTTCCTTATCTAAGAAACAATATTTTTAGTAATGGACCACAGAACACTGACACTCTGTAAATCTTAAGATAAGAGTGTATTTACGTTTAGAAAACAATGGTCTACATTTTCAACATCTTTTGTAAAATCGTTCATTTCCTTTGTTCTATAAATGTATATGCAAGAATTTTATTTCAAATAAACGTTTATTCACATATCCCATAACTGCATAACCTCACTACTTCGATCACAGGGTCCACAGAACACTTGAGACGGCGATGTAACCTTGCATATAGCTAACTAAAGGTATAGACAAACACTGGCAAAATAATTTTATTGTTATTAAATGATTAAATAAATAACCAAATAATATTTTAATTGTAACTTGTTAGTTATTACCGTGTGATAGTTAAAAGTATTTATAATGTTTACATCTTTATAATTACAGATTAATCTAAGACAAAACTTTAAAATTCCAATGGTGTCCTTGACTTGGGTTTTTTATTGAACTCATGGCAATAACCCAATTATACTTTGTATTATTCTTCATCGTATACATGGTGTCCCATGTTGAGATGAGTTGTTTAGCTGGGCATGCTGAACACAAAACAACTGAAATATTTATTTTCTTGAAGTTTGTAATTCGTATGTTGCGTATGTTTAACACAAAACTAAACTAATGGATATTATCGATGAAAGTAGTTCTTCATCAATAAACTTCTAATATTAACAAGAAAAATGACTTCTACAGAAGTTCAAATTGAGGCTTTTTGGTCCTAAGGTTTTGTTGAAAACACAAGATTTAGACACGGCGTCAAGGCAAATTTAAGCAAAGCTGATTGTAATTTCTATTTAATTTGACACTGTTGTTACGAATGTTACAGTTGTCATACACACTTTTCTATGATATACATATTTTCTGAGTACCCCGACATGATTTGGATTCTTGGAGAGGTTGGTTGTAATTGTAATGCAGAGGCAAGGCTATATGATTAACACTGGCCAAAGAGAAGACATCCAAACCACACAGTTATTGAACAAATATTACAGAATATTACACGACATCCTTTTCGAAAAACGAAAGTGCCACAGTTATTACCACAGGATTATAATGCATGAGTTAGGTACTGGGCGAAGCTATTAAATCAAAATAGGGAAAATCCGAATTTTATTGGCAATGTTTTGTGGACAGATGCGGCAACATTTAAGCAGGATTGGGTTTACAATATTCATAATAAACATGTGTGGGCAGATAAGAACCCTCATGGAACTTATCTTCGAAATCATCAATATCGATACAGTGTGAGTATTCGGGCAGGTATGGTAAATAATTATTTAATTGGTGCTTTTATTCTGCCAAATCGTCTCCATGCTGAAAATTTCCTACATTTTCTAAATCACAATTTTCAAACACTATAGGAAAATGTTCCACTGATAATTAGACTAAATATGTGGTACCAAAAAGATGATGTTCCAGCCCATTGTGAAATCATTAGATTGTTCATGGGGGTGCAATAACTTGGCCGCCCGATCGAACGCTCTTACATATTTCTGGAGTTATACGAAAGATTTGGTATATCTCACACCAATGAACAATGTGGACAATTTGATAAATCGTATCAACCAAGTGGCTGCCGCTTTAAACCAATACATGGTCCAACGAGTACAAAGTTCAATTGCAGGAAGATGTACAGAATATTATAATGTTGGTGGTGGTCATTTTGAATAGTTAATTTACAGAAAACTTGCTCCACTCCGTTATTTTCATTCTTTTTGTTCATAGGTAATTTGGGTTTGGGTAGTGAAAAAGATTGATAACTACTTTATTCAGCTGTGGATTAAGCCTATTGGGAATACTACACAAGAAAAAATACGCCCGTAACTCTACCTAATGGTGGTGTACATAGTTGATTTATGTTGTCAAAAACGTCGACTGGCCTAGACAATAATAATTATTATGTTATACATTTATTTTAATAGTTTCGTATAGTATTGCAAACTTATTTGCCATAGAATATATAACATGCATATTACTCAGTTGCCAAGTTTCCACTTCTTTCTGTGTTTCGTATCAAGAAACTATCATGCGAAATAGATTATTAGTGTAAGTGTTTTATATTTAGTATGCACTGCTGAACAGGCGTTTTATTTCGAGTTATGGGACACCCTGTATTAAGATTTCTCTTGTTATTCGACAGAAGATATTTCTCAACTTTCTTTCTTCAATCAGGGCGTTCTGTTCCGCATATCTTGGCTATTAGATCTTTTGCCATTCTCTACACCTGTTGACTCCATTGCCGTCGTTCATGGCGTAAGTATACACGCCATGCCGTCGTTTATATGTATCAAGAGATCCAAAAAAAGCTGATCCTCAGCGGGCTGTGGAATGAAAAATCACGTCTTTACTAGACTAAAGGAATGTTTATGATGTCAGATAAATTAGTTATCTTTTTTTTATACAATGCTGACAGATTGTTAAAATGATTTTTAATACATTTCAAAGAGCATTCATTATTGAATCTTACTTTCGGAACGGCTTTCAAGTTAACGGAGAAAGGACCTATTCGATTCCTCCATGTTTTGTGGAATTGCGAGAGAGGTATCCCAATGAAATTATTACATACCGAAAATTTTAAGCTTTGGTTAAGAATTTAGTCAACAAATTCCGAGAAACTGGAAGTGTTGGAAGGAAAGAAGGGTCTGGTAGGCCAAAGAAGATAGTACCTGCTTTAATTGAAACTATAAGACAACGAATTGACAAGGCTGTAAAAACACCAATTAGACATTTATGCCAGCAAGTTGATGATTTAAGTTACGGTACATGCCGCAGAATATTGAGACAAGCTTTGCATCTGCATCTTTACCGATTTATTTCCGTTCAGGAGCTTTTAGGACAGGATCATCCAAAACGAGTTCAGTTTTGTCGTAGATTTTTGGATAATCTCAATGATGAGCAGTTAAATTTAACCTTTTTTACCGACGAAGCCGGTTTTACCTTAATGGGTAGATATGTTAATTCACAGAATATTCGGATTTGGAGTAGCGGGAAGCCACACGTTACAATTAAAGCTTCCCTTCTTCCACAAAAAATAGGAGTCTGGGTTGGAATGAGTCTTCGTAGGTTAGTTGAGCCAATATTTTTCGAAGGCACACTAGCTGCAGCAAGGTATAGGAACGAATTATTGCAACCTTTCTTAAATGAAGTTAACGATGATGGGCTACGGGATGGTTTCCTGCAACAGGATGGCGCAACAGCTCATGCAGCTGCAGATACAATTAATTTTTTACGCGAATATTTTGATGACCGAATCATTAGTAGACTATTCATTCCACAGCCCGCTGGTGATCAGCTTTTGTTTGATCTCTTGATATTTGTTTGACTATACCTTACCTCATCTACCTCATACTTTGTAAACTAATTTTCCTGTTGGAATCAAGAACTCTATTGCTTGTATTAACTCGAGGTTTTGGGCATCGAAAATGCTGAGACATGGGAAAGGATACGGAACGAATATAACAGAATTAATAAAATGGTCATACTTCATCTTCATTACTATTTATTACACATTTACATATAAAAAAATTTGATTGGAATGACTCTACTACTACAAATATGTATAGCATTTCCATCATACGTTTGCTACAGCTATAGAAAATAAATCAGAACGCGCTTGAACTCCTTCAAAGTGGTATTTATTGCTTCATGTTATGTTAATTTAATTCGGGTGAATGAATAAAGGAATTTACCTTTCTTGTGTGGTTCAAAAATACGCTCTCTTTTGATTTTCAGGTTACCTAAATTTCAATATTTTTAACTTGTCAATTACATGATAATGAATATTTAGTGAAAAATTATACTCAGCCATTTTTCATAATATAGCAAAGTAATTCCAAGATATCAGGAGTTATTACATATGTTCTAGAATATTTTCAGCGGTATTGTACGGCAAAGTCAATTACATTTAATCTAAAAATATTTAGTATTAAATTTTTCATTATTGTTTGCATTTAAAAATATTCAACTGTTAAGCGTTAACCTGCAATTTATTTTTTAGGGCGAAATTTATTACCAAAATAATATTTTAAATTACATTTAGCAAAAGAATGTTTCTCTTACAGAAAATTCTGCCACTAACACGAATTCTTTACATTTATCAGTATAGCAGAAGTAATTGGTACGTAGAATGAAAAACATGTATTTGCCGCTCGTTTGAAATACGGAAAAGTGTTATTATGATGATTGGAAAAAGCAGGGCACATCCCTTCCGGCGTCTTCTTTAGCTCCTCGGCTAAGCTGATTCAAAACCGTATTAGTATTCCACAAATGATTGATATCGGATGAAAATTTAATTTTTGTGCCAGGTGGTAGGAAAAGAAAGATTTCTATCTAATTGTGTTTCCCGGAGGTGTGTGGCGCTCTTGATCTCGACTTCCTTTAGGGTTCGATGTAAATAAAAAAAAAATGTTTAGTAAGAATGCAATTACTTTTTAAATGAAAAATTTAAGGGGTTGGATCCGCCGCTTCGGTTAAGTCTCCTAAGTCGGAAGTTCCTCTTTCGGGCCGGAGAAAAGAGAACGCAATTAAAACGAAGATTAAAATGACACGGGGGGAATTATGAAGTGAACCGAGCTTTATTTCAACAATCGCGAGTAATAGATCAGGAAAATTAGACTGCCCGCAGTGCTTCGCTAGCGCTGCATTTCGAGAATTAAAGCTCCGTAATTGAGACTTATAGCCAAACTGAAATATGGTATCAATAGCTCTCTGATCCGCTGAGTTATTTTCAGATTTGTTATTCTTCCCGAAGTATAACATAATGCGAGAAAAATTGAGAAACATTCTCCGCTATCTTCGCATCTATATTTTCCACTGATATATGAGGTTTAAAATATGTTTTACGGACGAGAAATAATGATTCTTCCAATGTCAACTTATCGGATGGCGAATGCATATTTGGTGTCAAGCTATACCTACATACAAGATTTCTCTGGAATTTATCTATTCTTTACTATCTTATAAGGTCGGCATCAAATGGAGAACATTTTCGATATGCTGGTTCTGACGGTAATGGTCGTTTTGGATATCCAAAAACCCATATAGTGATTTTTCGGAAATCTCGCCGTGTTGTTGGTATAACTTCTTCTGTATTTTCTAAAGGGTAGTGGGGAATTTCCAAGGACGTCTCGATTTACTTCCAATAATTTTTCAACGGAAATTTGTGAAGTTCGTCTGGTTTTCCCACATCTGAATTTGAATTTGAATGTTGGTTAAATTCAATTCGTTATTTTAAATCGAAAACAGAGCATCTCATACCAACGGTTTGTTATCCCGAAGTTATTACTAGTACGTTTATTGTTATAGCTCAGCGCATTTAAAGGAATTTCTGAAAATTACGAACGTGGGGCCTGACGTCGTGGTTTGTTTTGAAAATCTGTAGCGGCTGATTTCGTTTGGGCTGCTTGAAACAAAGAAAAGTTGAGCCCCATAATCCAAAGCGTATAGACATTTATGAGATTTATAAAAATAGGGTGGAGATTCAAATTTTTCCTGTAACTTAAAGTTTTACCGTTTTCGCGTGATGAAACATGACTATAAATTAGGATTAACTATAAACAGGAGCCAAATAACGTTGTTGAGAATACCGTGTAGTTTCTCGTGTCGTTTTATATGAATAAAAATTAACGCCGTTACTACTTGAACGTTCCCGTAAAGATCCGCCGTTTCAACGGCTTCAGATTATCGTTTCTAGGTGATTTAAAACAATTAGATGGTAACAAAAAAATAGTATTGCGCAATCCGCAATCTATTGCAATCCAGTACATCTTTGTTTGGCTGTCTGTAACGTCATCCTAGCTGATACCTATTTCTCCTTGCTTTCCACCTAGTCAATCAAGCGAGAATCAATCTTTTTGGGGCTTCTTTAATTCTATTGCCGAAAGAAGGTAAAAACCATCCTTGTATACAGTTCTTAGAGAAGATTTTCAGCAGCGATTATTAATACAAAGTGCTTGGATTTGTAGAAAACAGAAGTACTCGTATTTTTAAGAAATAAAACAACTGCTGTTGCTACTTGTTTACTAATTTAATAACCTAACTATATTAGTGTTGTGAACTCAGCGAATATTGACTACGGAACTCCTTTTGATCTTACAGTAAATGTCGTAGTCAGAGGTGGCTCGATCAACAGGTTCGGACGTCTCGTAACCCTTTCTTTATATGTAATTTATAGCTAGAGCGACTCTAGTTCTCTTCAGAATATTTTGGTGTGTTGCAAGATGTTGATAATATTGCATGGAGCCATAAAGACTTGTAAGAGATAGAAAAGTGCTTGTAATTATTGAACATTGTATCTAAGAGCTCCTATTTCGTTTCGAAAGTTTAGCTTCAGTGATCCGTTCGATATTTTTATTTTTGTAGGAATAATATAAGTACAAGTTATTAACACTTGTGAAATTATATCCGCGTATACTTACAATATGCTTAGATAAAAAAATATGGGATCTCGGTGGTCTAACGCAGAAACGCGTTGCCACTCGAGGTCACACTGAATTGCGCTTGTTCCGGCGTGGTTTCGAATCCCCGCTGGGGCGACCGCATTTCAGTTAGTTAAGTTTAGGGTGCATGCTGCATGAATGGTTAGTGTGTAAGAGACGCCCGCACCCCCCTGAAGTAATGCGAAAACGGTTCCGGGGGGGGGTGAAACGGTAGTATTGGAATGAATGAAAAAAAAAAAGATAAAAAAATATAGTAATATAAATATTAAAAGTTGCTATCACTTCCGATAATAACAGAAGGGATTGCAATTTATTTCAAGCATATTCATGTCTAGTTTGAGTTTTCATGTAGCATTGCTTGGATACTCTATCAGTAAAAACTTAGAAAGAAAAAATATCTTCCTAGCTTTTCAATTACTTCGCTTCATATCATAGCCACCTTAAAGGTGGCTATGTTCATATACATAAATTAGCCACACTAGCCTGTATCTGCGTAAAACGAATAGGCAGAAACTACAGCCAGTCCGTGTTAAATGGCCGACGTTTACATTCAGGGATAGCAAAATCAAGATTTATAACAAATTAAAAAATTTTGCGTTTTACAAAACGATCAAGTTTAAAGCCGATGTCCCACTGTAAAATTTTTTGTAAAAACTTTTTATACAAATTTGTATAAATGGTGGAAAGTGAACTTAAACATGAAGATTGGGAAAACTATCGGAATTTTCTATGCATGGACGAAATGTTTCACAACCGCTGTTTCGCGCCGCAATTCAAATATCCAGAAAGTAGGCGGGCCGTTAACGCCCAATCAAATGCTTGCTTTCGTCCAAATTATAGAAACGGTTCTATTTCAGAAGTTTGTATAAAAACATTTTACGTGACTTCACTGAAATACAGACACTGTAAAAATATTTGACCGTGACGTCATTTGTATAAAACTGCTTGCTGTCACACTGTTAACATCGTGTTTATAAAAACTATTACAAAAGTTTTTATACAAATTTTTACAGTGGGACGTCGGCTTAAAGGTTTAAAAGTCTTAGGTGTGTTCTGACGCTTTGATATTATATATATATTTCTTCAATAACGTCAAGATATATCTTGAACCAGAAAAGACAAATAGCTAATATATGCCACTTTCGGATCGAACTACACAAGGGTCTATAAATAACGTTATTTCCTGTACCTTAGGTTACAGCGTTTTAATCTATTTTACCAAGCAAGTCCCCATGGTGACTGTCAACTTCTGTCAACAAAATTAGGAGATTTGGTGATGCTGCACAAATAGTAGAGGTTTAAAATCTCCACAAAAGGTATTTAGAAAATACCTTGCAGGTCTAAGAAGCTACTCATAAACGTGTTATATGAATTGCTTCTGTCTCTGACTGCATATTTGCCCAATTTAGTTGTAAATGTACGATGTAGTTGTTTTAAACATGTTTTCAAACCAGGGATAGCTTGTCTGTGTGGTACAAGTTCAAAATCATTTTTCTGTGCTTCACATTGCTCTGTATAGTGGTTGTAGCAAATTTTAAGTTGCTATTCAAACTCTTTCTAGCTGAGGAGTTTCTAGTATAGTGGCTTTCCATACATGGAAAATCAAAACTTTCTATTTCTATTAAAAATAAATGTAAAGGATTAGAATTTGACGTTTACGGGAGAGAAACCAATGTTAATAAATTTATAGCCAATGACTCCCTGTTTAATTCCATTGTTAGTAGAGTTCCAAATTGATTTCCCCCATTCACTCATCATCGCGTGCGATCACACTCCGGAGAAGCAGCTAATAGAAAGGGAACCGGTAGAAATCCAGAATTCAAGCTCCGCCAGAGAAAGAAGCCGCTGAAACTTGAAGTCCAGCTTCGCCACAGAAGGAAGCCGCCAAAACCTGGAGTTCGATACTTCAGCGAGGAAGTCAGCCCGAAACTTGAAGTACCAGTCCACCAGAGAAGGAAGCAACCCGAAGTTAAGCAGCCGAAATATTCTCAATCCGTGAGAATTTCCAGTCCGTTGGAGCATTGCATCAAAATCCGCGTACCTATACGGTGTCGCATTTATTAATTTTGTGGAACACTTGGCAGTTGGGATTAACTTAATTGATATTAAGCAGGTTATGCCAGTTAGTATCAATTAGGTTAATATCCCAATCAAATAAGAGAAGGTCTTATAAGGCGGTCACGCCAAGTTAATCGGACTTTTGATTTTCATATTTTATCCGTTATTGGAGTTCCAGAACTGATTTTAAAATACGTTCTAGTCGGTCAGGCCAGATTGTACGTATTTTTAAAATTAGGCATTATTATAATTCCAAGTACTAACCGTACGGTAATATTTCATTTAAAATATTCTACGAAACACTTAAATTCAGTTATCGTCGAGATTACGAAGCCAAGCAGGCTTTCCAGTCGCAACCCTAACCACTTCACAGGCGAACCCGCATGCGTATCAGGTGACAATTTAATCTTATAACTTTGTGAACACCGAATCGATTCCGATTAGTAGGTTCGAGGATGAATCTTGTTTACAGCATTTTAAAACTAACTGCTAGGTGGCAACGATTTTGTTTGTTTATTCAACTCTACAGAGTACAACCGCCGCACGCCGCAGGCTACTTGAAAACAACCGGCGTAGTGCCATTAAGTCGATTTTTGACACTGTACCAGGGGCGAACCTACCAGGATTCTGCAGACCCTATTACCTTCTCCAAATATTATTACTTTCATTTATCACATCAGAATCAAATACATTTTAATTTATTGTAGCAGTTAAATATATTAAAACCTGTTATAAGTATTCCAGTCTCGCCGCAAGTTATTACGAACTCCCGGCTCTGAACTAAACCCGCACCCGTCCCCACGAGGACGGACCGTACACGGTACATCAACAATATTGCCCTGTACAATGGATTCTCTCCAGATGTCATTGATAATTCAATTAGAAAACGTAAGCTAAGATTAGATGTTCGTAATTCCACTGCTTTAGAAAGTTCCCACTTTGAAGAAATCAGCATGAATTTCATCCAAATTCCGTTCCATCCCTTAACCAAAAGCCTTGATAAAATATGCAAAGATAACAATTCCAAAATTATATTTTGTTCAAATAGAAACTTTCGGTACTTGTTAGGAAGCCCTAAAGGCAAAGTCAACACTTTGGAAAAGTCGGCAATTTACGAAATTGACTATTGTCATTGTAATGGAAAGTATATTGGAAAACTAATCGTAATATTGAGATAAGGTTGTATGTATGCAGCTCATTTCAAAAATCACAGGTTTGATATATCAAGTGTTGCGCAACATACCTACGAGACAGGACACGGTATAAAACTGGAAAATTTAAAATTGTTAAAGAGAGTGTCTTCAACAAAATAATTGAATTACTAAGATAGCATTAACATTTTTAAAATCTTTTAAATTCAGATAATGGGCCAATTCCTAACCAGATTTAATTCATTTGCCGACAATAAAATAATTCTTTAACCGGTTAGACGTAACTAATCCTAACGAGGATATTTGTTGTTGACTTGCTGAAGGACTTAGCTTAATTGATGAAATACGTATTTAGGTGTTCGAAATATCGTGGTGGTAAGGGGTTTTCCAAAGTTCTTGTAAGTAACTGCTTAATTGCTTTCCCTAACTGACTTATTACATGAACCGTTTATTTCTTTTACAATTGTACAGCGAGACTTTTCAAGATACGAATCCGGTTCAATTGGCATAAGTATAGTATTTATATTGGCGAATTTAGCTTCACCAGAGAAACGAGAAAATACTTTGTTGTGCAAATTTCCCATTCCAGTGTTTCTCAACCGCCGGTCCATAGACCAGCATCGGTCCGCGACCCTAATCTAACCGGTCAGAAAAAATTAATTTTTTGAAAAACAATGTAAATCTAGTATAACTAGCGTATAAATCATAAATTTTTATAAGTTTACTTTGTTCCACAACGATACTACGTCAACTAAACAGTGCCATGGTTATCACGAGGTAGAATTTTGAAACACTCGATTGAATTAAGAGAGGAAGTCGAATCTTTTCTATATCATAAAACTGAATAGTCAAACATTTTCCGCGACAATAACCGGTTTACGAAACTATCCTACATGTCAGATATATATTTATATATATATATATATATATATATATATATATATAAATATATACATTCCCTTATAAATGAATTAAATGTAAGCCTTCAAGAAAATAACACCCTTTTCAACGGTGTCGGACCAGTTGCGGCCGGACCACTTGCGGCCCGATCTAAAATCGGACCAGTTGCGGCCGAAGAGAATAGTACCTGCTTCAACCGGACCACTTGCGGCCGCTCATTAGGCAAGATTAAAAATACGTGTCATCATCATCATCATCATCCGTCAGCCACTTGCATCCACTGTAGGATATAGGCCTCCTCTAGATCCTTCCATTTTTTTCTATCTTGTGCCTTGTTTATCCAGTTGCCTGCTATTCTTCGTACATCATCGCTCCATCTAGTTGGCGGTCTGCCTCTGCTTCTTTTGTCTTCCCTAGGTCTCCATTCTATAAGTCTTTTGGTCCATCTATTATCGGTCATTCGGGCTATGTGGCCTGCCCATCTCCATTTAGCTTGCGTGGTAAGTTGGATAATATCGATTACTTTCGTTCTCTGTCTTATTATAGTATTGGGTATCCTATCTCTTTTCGTTATTCCAAGCATCGCCCTCTCCATTGCTCTTTGGGCCACTTGTAGTTTTTTTGCTGATTGTTTTGTTAGAGTGAGTGTTTCAGCACCGTACGTAATCACGGGCATGATACATTGTTCATAGACTTTTTTCTTCAAGCAAATAGGCAAGTCTCCTCTGAGGGTGTCGCGCATCTTACCAAAAGCAGCCCACCCCAAACTTATTCAACGGTAAATTTCGCATGTTTGATTGTCTTTGCCAATTCTTATTTCATGGCCTAGGTATTTGTATTCGTGAACCTGTTCTACCTTGTTTCCAACAATTTCCATGGCATTATTGGGAACTAGATTTGTCATGAACTTAGTCTTTTCAAAGTTGATATTTAAGCCAATATTTTCCGATGCTAGTTTTATTTCTGTAAGCATTTGTTGAGCTTCACTAAAGCTATCCGTTGTTATTACAATGTCATCGGCAAAGCGCAGGTGGCTAAGGCATTCGCCATCGATGTTTATACCTTTTCTATCCCAATTTAGTTCTTTGAAAGCATATTCCAATACCGTAGTGAAAAGTTTAGGAGAAATTGTGTCCCCCTGTCTGATTCCTCGTTCTATTCTATATTTGTTTGTAGATTTGTGGAGTTTGACACATGCTGTGGCGTTGTTGTGTATATGTTTTATCAACTGGGCATATCTGTAGTCTATTCTGCTTTGCTCCAACGCTGATAATATTGCCGATAGTTCTACAGTGTCGAACGCTTTCTTAAAGTCGACAAATACCAACACTAACGGTTTATTGTATTCTATTGATCTTTCAACAAGAGTTTTAATTGTTTGCAAGTGGTCGTTTGTTCCATATCCACTCCGAAAACCAGCCTGTTCTCTGGGTTGGTAGAAGTCTAGCTTCCTTTCTAAGCGTTTCGTTATGATTTTAGTAAACCATTTGTACATGTGGGACAGCAAGCTGATTGGTCGATAATTTTCGAGATCCGATATATTTCCTTTCTTGTGTAGAAGAATGGTCACCGCATTATTCCATTTTGTCGGGATTATACTATTTTCCAAACAGAGGTTGAAAAGGGTAACTATTACTTTCAATAATTCTTCACCACCTACTTTAATAGACTCTATTGTGATTTGGTCTTCTCCGGGGGCTTTATTATTTTTCATTTCCTTGAGAGCATGTTTTGCTTCTTCAATCGTTATTTGAGGTAGATGTTCAGAGCCCTGATTTACCAGTTTTTGTTTTCTTATTTATGGTGTGTCGTCATTAATCTCTACTCTTCTGCTTCTATACAGTTCTCTATAAAATGTTTCGGTTATTTCTATT
>JABXWE010003855.1:0-65969 GCA_014611495.1 Limonius californicus
GTAGACAGCAAAAGTATAGCAGAACGTACCTGAATGTAGTGCATATATATTTCTGTTTACAATGTTTCTTAAAATCGTCACTATAAACAGAAAACATATAGCACAGTCTACCTAAATAAAGTATGTTAATGTTTCTGTTCACGTTGTTTCTGAAAATCGTTACTATAGACAGGAAACGTATAGCAGAACATACCTGAATGTAGTGGGTATATTTTTCTGTTTATGGTGTTTCTTAAAATCGTCACTGTAAACAGCAAACATATAGCATAACCTACCTAACTGCAGTGCGGTAATATTTCTGTTCACGTTGTTTCTGAAAATCGTTATTGTAGACAGCAAACGTAATTGAATGTAGTGCGTATATTTTTCTGTTTATGGTGTTTCTTAAAATCGTCACTGTAAACAGAAAACATATAGCACAACCTACTTAACTGCAGTACGTTAATATTTCTGTTCACGTTGTTTTTGAAAATCGTTACTGTAGACAGCAAAAGTATAGCAAACGTACCTGAATGTAGTGCGTATATATTTCTGTTTGCAGTGTTTCTTAAAATCGTCACTATAAACAGAAAACATATAGCAGAACCTACCTAACTGCAGTGCGTTAATATTTCTGTTCACTTTGTTTCTGAAAATCGTTACTATAGACAGCAAAAGTTGAGGAGAACGTACCTCAATATAGTGCGTATATATTTCTGTTTACGGTGTTTCTTAAAATCGTCACTGTAAACAGAAAATATATAGCACAACCTACCTAACTGCAGTGCGTTAATATTTCTGTTTACGCTGTTCCTAAAAATCGTCACTGTAACTTTACATAAAACACAATGGTAAATTACATTATGCTAATTGCTCTTCTAATTGTGGAAGTTCAATTACTAAAACTAATAAAAAAATTTACTAAAGCTTAAACTTGATTAATGGCCCATCTATCAAACTTTTAATAAATTTCTTTTAAATAGATTAAGATTCGAATAGGACTGGATGTAATGGTGTAAAGTTAGAAATAGAAGAATTTCCTAAAATCTATACCGGACACATCTACATAAAGCAAATATCACTAAATTATTTGTCTTGCCATATAATTAAATTCTACTTGAAGCTTTTCTAAATAAATTTGTTTTTAAGGTAATTTGAGACAATGCCTCTTACTCACAGATAATTAGTTTGAATTCCCTGAAGCAATTTCAATAAAAATTGTATTAGTGTCAAATTTTGAGTTATGAAATCAGGAGATCAAAAGGTAGCACAATTTCGCCGTACATATTCTAAAGTTCATACTTACTTTTAATAAATCAACAGCTGCGGCAATTCATTACTGCATCTACGTAAAAAACCATCATAATTGATAAATTAAACCGGCGTCTTCTATCTAGCCATCCAATTAATCACACGAAACTGGATATACCTTTATTAATTTCCTAATTTCGTTGATATTTTATGTTTCTTACATGATTAAATACTCTGTATTGGATTAAAACAATTCCTTAAAAGCTTCCAGTTGGCTTATGTAAGCGGACGATTAAAGTTAAGCTTGTGGATTTGTAATTCGATAGTTTTAACTGATATGCGGGATTTATGAGTTTTTACTGCGAATTACGAAAGATAATTAGTGAAAATAAAAGTTCGCCAATTTCATCCAACAATAAATGATTTAAAGCAACAGTTGTAAATACATGCCCATAATTAGTTTAAAAACGAATATATTTAAAAATTACACAACATATTTGCTTTCATGCATGGATTATTAGTGTAATTACTCGAGGAGCGTATTAGCAATGCACAAGAGTTGAAATACATTGCGTTTTCTGCGATAATTATGTGTATCAGCCTGAAAATCGCTTATTTCGAGTCGCTGTAATTTTGCGAATTAGCTCACGAAAGTTTTAAGAATTGAGACAAATTATAGTCATATGTGCACAAGCGTACTCACAGTTCGCATTTATTTTTTAAAGCAGTAGTTACAATTCCAAATTGGCCGACAATTATGTTGCACGTTATATTGAATATATAAGATAACATCTAGGTTCAAAATAACAGGCAGATGTTTGCCCTGTTCGAATATTGCGGCACATTGATTCAATTAGTTTTATTTCGGAAATTAGCTTTCAAAGAGAATTAATTGATACAGCAAAATAAGAATTAAAATGGTGCTTATTGAACAGTGAGCGACGAACTACCTAAGAAAACTGGTTTCGACCAACACTGAATTTCTTTCAATAGACAATAGAAATATATTTAGATGGGAAAGCCAAATTTTTCGTTAATAATCGTCTGCGAAGTTTTTCTTTCATTATAAAAAATTGTAATCAGCATTAGGCAGAACACCACCTAAAGATTAAAGGTATAGCCACCTCAATCGCCAGCGGCTAAAAATGTAACCCACCTTATTTCTGTTGGTTAAATAAATGGCCTACCTCAATCCTCTTCACGAGCATTGTATAACCCACCTTAATCTAACAGAGCTAACTTAACCAATGAATAATAACAAACTGTATTAATTTAGCAATATATTTACGTTTTTATATAAACGTCCTGTTCCTCAAACTGAAACCCCAAGACGGTAATCGGAAAGTTATTTGTTGACGTATTTCAGTTTACCGATGATTCACGATAGACAAGGACATCCAATATAATCCAAATCTAACCCACCTATACACCAGTAAAACAAATTTTATAAACAAGCACCAAAAGGATATTTATGTACATCGATAAAAATAGTTCACATTTTGTCAATATTAGAATTTACTTTCGGTTTAGACCGCGTTGTCATTTGGGAACAACACCCAGCATTATCAAACGAGGACCAACCTGTAGCTTGTCTGTCTTTACAAGCATTTGCTCTAGAAGTTTGAGCAATATTTGTTCGTAGGCCCTGTCTGCCTAAACAGGGCCTTGTGCTTATATTATTCAAACCTTGGGGCGGACAAGAATTTGATGTTGATGTATTTGTTTGCCAGGACAATAATACTTAATCGGCTTATGCCTGTTAACTGCTTGTGAACCCTTACAAACTAACGTTTCGCAAGACATTGCAGCTTGCATCTTCAGAGTGAATAGAACACTGAACTCAAATCCGGAAAACGGAGGTATTGAAACTTCTTTGAGCCAGTCGGGCAGAACGACGGAGTTCTGGTTGGCTGTCACCGTTGGGCAAAGACGGATCCGGTGGAGCGTGATCGTGTTATCGATGATGCTTAGGATAAACTACTGGAGTCCAAGCTTTACTGAGTCTAAAACCGTCCTCCCTGTTTATGTTGTTAGGATGTTTTTCAATTTCAATTGCTTCACGTATGATACGAGGGAAGGAATGAGGCACTCTGGCGAGTACCCGAGCATTGTCAAAGTCCATCTTATGCCCAGTTAAACCAGTATGTTCAGCCACCGCAGATTTTGTGATGCGTTTGTGTTTGCAATCACTTTGTGCTCTCGCAATCTTAACTCAATGGCACTACCAGTTTGTCCGATGTAGTAGCCACAGGAGCAAGGGATATTGCAGATCCCGGCTGATTTTAAATTTGATATATGATCCTTTACGGAGCTGAAACCGTTTTCCAAAGTTTCATTAGTCCTAAAGACTGTCTTTATGCTGTACCTCCTAAGAACATGCCCAAACTTATCAGTACTGCCTTTACTGTAAGGTAGAAAAGCTAAGCCTTCCAGTGCCAGTTCCTCCTTAGCCTTGGGCTGTTCCGCATTGCGGATTGCCCTCTGAATTTCTGTGGCTCTATAACCATTTTGTTCAAACGACATCAAGAGATGAGTTTTCTTTTGTTGTAGGTGTTCTGCATCTGAGATTCGAACTGCTCTGGTTGTTAAGAGTTTTTAGCACAGTTGCTTTCTGCATCGGGTGATGATGCGAATTTGCATTTAAATACCTGTCTGTATGTGTTTTCTTTCTGTAAACTGCGTGCCCCAAGCTGCCATCTGGTTTACGTATAACATGTACATCTAAGAATGGAATACTGTCATTTTCCTCAACTTCCATTGTGAATTGTATTTAATTATGAATTGAGTTTAGGTGTACTAGAAATTGTTCTAGTGTTTGGCGTCCGTGAGACCAAATGACGAACGTATTGTCTACATATCTGAACCAGGATTTAGGTTTAAGATTAGCTGCTGCCAAAGCTTTGGTTTCAAAGTCTTCCATGTATATGTTTGCAATAACAGGTGATAGCGGTGAACCCATAGCCGCTCCTTCAACCTATTTATACAAAATGCCATTCCAACTGAAAAAGGTGTCTTTCAAACATATTTCCACTAATTGGTTTAGATCTGTAGGTAGTTTATCTCTTAGGATCTCTAACACACCATCTACCGGTACTTTTGTGAAAAGGGACACGACGTCGAAACGGACTAAAATATCTCCTTCACAAAACCCCAAATTTTTGATCTTGTTGACAAAGTCACAGGAATTCCTTATGTACGATTCTGTGTTGCCACTAAGTGGGTGAAGCTTAGTGGATAAGTATCTCGCTAAAGCATGTGTAGGAGAATTTATAGCACTCACAATAGGTCTGAGTGGAACTACAACCTTGTTTATTTTGGGTAAACCATAAATACTTGGGGTGATAGAGTTTTTGGGTATGATGCGCTGTTTTTTCGTGGCGTCAATAGCATCAGAGCAGTGAAAGCTAAGCAGCTAAAGATATAAAATGTTGAGCTAAATGCGGCTTATTTTAATTTATGTTGGCTAAAGCTATTCTCCACCTAAATCTTCAATTGCAAAAATTAGGGCTGACCTAAATCTTCAGTGGCTAAAGTCATCTACTGAACTAACTATGGCTTATTTTAGTTTCTACTGACTAGGTATACCCCACTTAAGTCTTCAATAGCAAAAGTTATGGTCTACCTTAATCTTCATTGGCTAAAGATATTGTCTGCTCAATAAAAGTGTAGCTTACTTCAATCTTCATTAGATCAAGATATTTTCTACAGGGTTCAAATTCTATTCTCTAAAGGCATTCAAAGCTTTCAATCGCAAAAGCTAGGACCTTCCTAAATCTTCATCGGATAAAGGTATTGTCTACTGAAATTGTGGTTTAGTTTAATTTTTATTGGCGAATGGCGTTCCAAACGTAAATCTTGCTCACTGCTTACATGTATTTTCTACTGAACTTAATTGTCGTTTATTTCAATATTTATTGACTAAAGGTCAAGGTTCAATTGCACAAATTATCTCCCGCCTGAATCTTCATCGGTTAAGGGTATTGTCTACTGTGCTATATTTATACTTATACTTATATTTAACTTACTTTAATTTGTATTGGCTAAAAGTATAATCCACTTAAATAATAAATTATAAAAGCTGTAACCCACCTTAATATTGATTGTACTGAGCTAAATTGTGGTTTATTGGCTAAATCTTCCATACAAATGTTATGGTCTATCTAAATCTCCGTGATCTAAGGGTAGTATTGCTTATTGAGCTAAATTCTATCTCATTATCATCTATTTTGTTGGGTAGTAACTTTGCATTTTTTATGTTTGAGTGATTTATACCTTAGGATACGTAGTAATCTTCTCTCATACTCCTGTGTTGCGATACATACATAGGAGACCTACAGCTTAACGTGGACTCCGAACCGCGGGAAGTATAAGCATTTCTACTCCGGATATAAATTGCTATGATACTGTGATGATTTGCGACTGCCTTGTAAGGGACAACGTTTATTCAAACTTAAACGTTTGTCTACTGCCTAAGTAATAAAATATAATTTAATTCTAAATGATACCAATGTGTACCAAACCTATTGTACTATTAGAATTGATTTTGCAATCATTAGTTCATGTATTTAACCCGAAAAATTGTTTGAAAACTGTTCAAGGAGCCTCACATGTTGTTTTACAAAATTGCTTTCTATAAAGAAAACATCATCATCAATACTTTGTTCTATAAGGCCACTTTTATTTATTTAGAACAATGCCGAATAGATGACGTGCATGCTGCAGTGTGTCATTTACGTTACATGACTATCTAATATACAAAATGACTAATTATTGATGAGCACGCATTAGCATTAGCACTGCAGATAAGAAATAACAATTTTTAATAAAATCTGTTTTTTTTATGTCGATTTTCCACCTGACGTCCAAGATGTTGGTGAATATTAAGCGGTAAATAAATGTTAGTGTAACGTTACTAGAAAACTGTTCAAGTTAGAAGCATTGCATAAGAGTTACACAAAAAAAATTACACGTAAGAATACTAATTAATCATTTTCACATTTAATCATAGGTATATTATACATATCCGAGTATGAATATTTCGACGACGTACGGTCCAGCGAGCAGTGGAAAGCTATTACCAGCAACATGCCCATCTTTACATTGAACGTGAGTACTCCAAAGAAGCGCCTTTTTGTATCAAGCGCTCGCATCTAAAAGTTTAAGCTTAAAGGGTAGTAATTAGTTTCGATTGTTTGTGAGCCATTAATATAAGTTAACAAGATCTTAGCAGACGGGCACGTGAAGGCAGAAGAGCTCCATTATAATCGTAGTATTATATAAAGATGGATGTGATATACAGTCTAATATAATAATGAGAGAAACACTCGCGGTGTTTTGACAGTCGCGGTGCTGCAAGAACCGAGTCCGGTCCGTAGCATGATTGCGGTAAATAATCAATAATTGACGGCACGCTAAATAATAATGATTATCTCGGTTACTGGACGTGGGACCGGCGGACCAACCGACCAACTAATGGCTGTAATGTAATAGAGATTACAGGGGCACATAATGGCCGGGCAATTGGCCGGCCAGCAACAGACTCCGTATCTTCCCTGATACTCATTATCATCCGTTCTTGCACATTTGAACCCGTTTCCTCCAGTAATAGCTGGGATAACACAGAAAAATTGAAAAATAAGCCTGTGCAGTAGTTCGCTAAATTTATAAGGGGCGTTATTACATTTTTCCATATGATAACGGATGCCCTACTTCGTTCTGTGAAAATTGCATTCCAATACGAAGTACACACCATTTTCAACGAAAAGAACCCAAGAAATATTGGCACGGTAGCACTTTTTATTATCTTTGTAAAGCAGCTTAGATACGTTAAGATGCTTTACTTTTGCAAAAAAATTCAAACACGCCATCTTGAACTACTGAGAGTTTTATTTACTTAAATTCTCAGTAACATAACGAAACTAATTTAAAGCCTGAAAATGTGGGAATTATTTAAAGCAATTAGAAGCAGAAACTTGTAGAATACATACGATAACTGAATTGGTAACGACTACATACATATTTTCTTATTTCTATACAACTGGTAAGCGTTTTTTGTATTACAAGTAAAAATAAGATTAGTCGTAAAACATTATTTATTGTACCACAGCTATCGGAATTTTCTGTTGTTCTAAAACTACCCACAGATACTAAACCAATGTAACAATTGGAATTTGCTATTCCAATAAAAAATAATGAAAAAAATAGATTCGTCCACAAAATTATTCCAGTGATTTAAATACACACCACCTCGCGTATATCACTGTTCTAATAAAACTAATGAAAACTAAGGTTGATCGACAGATAATGCACAGGTACCAATCGTACCAATTAAAAGTAGTTGTTCTAAAAAAATTAACGAAAATATGAGGTTCATTCACAGTTTCCAGTAATTTAGATACGCCTGTAGCAATTCACTGTTCTAATATGACTAACGAAAACTGAAATTGATCCACAAAATAATCCATACGTATTGAACCGTATCATAGCAATTAGAATTTATTATTCTAATAAACATAAACAAAATATGAGGATAATTCACAAATCGTTTTCAATGATTTCAGACACTCCGCCTATAGCACTTCACTGTTCTAATAAACTAACGAAAAATGAAGTTGATCGACAAAATAATCCACAAGTATTGAGCCGTATCATGCCAATTTGAATTTGTCGTTTCAATGAAAATACACAAAATATGAGGTTCAGTCACAAATCGTTTCCGGTAATTTAAGTACATTCCGCGTATAGCAATTCACTGTTCTAATAAAACTAATGAAAAATTAGGTTGATCGACAACATAATCCACAAGTATTGAGCGGTATCATCTCATTTAGAATTTGCTGTTCCAACAAAAATACACTAAATATGAGGTATAATCACAAATCGTTTCCAGTGATTTGAATAAATACACTCCGCCAACAATGAACAAAAAATAAGGATGATTGACAATACAATCCACAGATAGTGGGGCTCATCATGCTCATTACAATTAGTAGTTCCCCAAAAAAATTAACAAAAATGTAAGGTTCGTAGTCAAATTATTTCCAGTGATTTAAATACATTCTGCTTGTATTAATTCACTGTTCTAATAAAACTAATGAATAATAAAGTTGTTGGCAAAATAATGCATAAGTATTGAGCCCATCGTAGAATTTGTTGTTCCAATGAAAATAAAAAAACGTTTACGGTGATTTAAATACGATTAAATACAATCCACCTACAGTAATTTATAGTTCCAATAAAACTAATTAAAGATGAGGTTGATCTGCCAAATAATCCACAAATATTGAGCCGTATCATGCGAATTAGAATTTGTTGTTGTAATAAAAATAAACCAAACAAAACATTCACATAGGTATCGTTTCCGGTGATTTAAATACATTCCGTCTGTAGCAATTCAGTGTTCTACTAAAACTAATAAAAAATTAAGCGATCAACCAAATAATCCACAAGTACATGCCAGTTACAATTATTTGTTACAATACAAATGAATTCCAAAATAAGTTGATCGACAAAATAATCTACAGGTATTCAGCCTTATCATACGAATTAGAATCTTTTGTATGAATAAAAATAAAGAAAATATGAGGTTCGTTTACAAAACCTTTCCAGTGATTTAAATACAATCCACCTACAGCAATTGACTGTCCTAAACTAATGAAAAATGAGACTGATTCGCAAATAATTAACAAGTCAAATTTACCCATATCTATGTGTATTAGAATTTACTGTTCCAATAGAAACAGGAAAAATAAGGTACGTCTACAAAACCTTTCCAGTGACTGAAACCTACTCCACCCACTGAAATTGGCTTTCAATAAAAACATGGAAAACAATGCGGTTGTTTCTTGAAATATTCCTCAGACAGTGATTCAGATAATACTAATCCCAATTTACTATATAAATACTATAAAACAAACATAATAGAAAAATGATACGTTTCCAGTGATTGAAACATGCTCCAACCACTGAAATTGACTGTTTCAATAAAAACACCAAAAACAGCGAGGTTGGTTCTTGAAATATTCCTCAGATAGTGATTCCGATAATACTAATCGGAATTTACTATATAAATACTATAAAACAAATATAATAGAAAAATGATACGTTTCCAGTGATTGAAACATGCTCTACCCACTGAAATTTACTGTTTCAATCAAAACACGGAAAACAATGCGGTTGTTTCTTGAAATATTCCTCAGATAGTGATTCAGATAATACTAATCCTAATTTACTACATAAATACTATAAAACTAACATAATAGAAAAATGAAAGTTTCCAGTTATTGAAACAAGCTCCACCCACTGAAATTGACCGTTTCAATAAAAAAAAACCGAAAACAATGGGGTTGGTTTTTGAGATATTCCTCAGATAGTGATTCAGATAATACTAATCCTAATTTACTATATAAATACTATAAAACAAACATAATAGAAAAATGGTACGTTTCCAGTGATTGAAACATACTCCACTTACTGAAATTTACTGTTTCAATAAAAACACGGACAACAATGCGGTTGTTTCTTGAAATATTCCTCAGATAGTGATTCCGATAATACTAATCGGAATTTACTATACAAGTACTATAAAACAAATATAATAGAAAAATGATATGTTTCCAGTGATTGAAACATGCTCTACCCACTGAAATTTACTGTTTCAATCAAAACACGGAAAACAATGCGGTTATTTCTTGAAATATTCCTCAGATAGTGATTCAGATAATACTAATCCTAATTTACTACATAAATACTATAAAACTAACATAATAGAAAAATGAAAGTTTCCAGTTATTGAAACAAGCTCCACCCACTGAAATTGACCGTTTCAATAAAAAATAAGTGGACGCGACTGCCTCCCTGGACTTTCCCATACTGGAAACTGTTCATATCATCTTTATTCAACAGTAGAGTTATTTTCCTCAAAACGGTTGTTCAAGTGCTATCCTAAAACCTTGCCTCGTAACGAACAGACTTACCCTTAATTTCCTTTTAATATGCAACCAGGCATACTTCATTCTCTACTATATACGTCGCGCGGTCTAACTAGTACCGATTGCTGTTGCTACCGAGGTAAAATTCCCTGGAAATTATATTTTGTAGGGCATAAAAAATCGATTTTTTTATTTTCGCGGAAAAAGATTCTTTGACGCAAACAAATAACAACCGTTAGAATAAAAAAAATATTTTTCTAAAAAAGAGAGGGGAGGGGGCCGGTGCGCTTACATATATCCACGAGTGTAATATTTCTTTGCATATTCATATGCTCCATTACGTACTGAGCGATTCAGTGAAAACCCCAGCTTTCTATCTTTTTTCGTTTATTAATTAAAGGAGTTTGAAGTTTCAAACTTCCAAGCTTCGTAGAGGGCGCCACAGGAAAATTACGGAGTTCTTCAAAAAACGTATCGATAGCCCCTTGCGAGGTCTATCGACATATGAATTTAAAAAAAATTCCTTGGAGCAGTTTTTGAGAAATAATTTTTTGAAAATTTCCAAAATTTTGAAAATTCGTAATTTAGGCCCCTTATAATTTTTCAAAAAACTTTTTATATCACCTCATTTTACCCTTCATATACTATTCAGAAAATAAAAATCATTTGAATCGATTCATCCGTTTTCGAGTAATTGGGCGTTAAACTCAAAAATTTCAAAAAATCATAGCGCCCTTCAGTTTAAAGCTAGCGAGTTCGGCAAAAAACTAACAGATTTGTCTTATGACGCTCTATCGTTATCCGCGATAAAAGTTTCAAAATTGTAATCACGAAAAAAGTGATACCAAAAAAACATGCGTAACTTCCGCTTCCGTTTTCGGATTTTTTTGAAAAGCTTATTTTTTCGATGAATTTTCGATACACCCCCGCATTCCAAAGCGCATCAAAATCGGAGCAATACTTTCGGCTGTAGGAGCGTCACATACGTACATACGTACGTACGTACGTACATACGTACCCACCCACAGACAGACATTTTTTAAAAACCACTTTTTTGGGTTCCTAGAGACCCAAAACGGATATATCCGTTAAAATCTCGATTTCGAAAATTTTCATGATTTCAATACTTACCCTATACCTATAAGGTATGGGAAAGTAAAAAACCGAAAACAATGGGGTTGGTTTTTGAAATATTCCTCTGATTCATATAATACTAATCGGAATCTACAATATAAATACTATAAAACAAATATAATAGAAAAATGGTACGTTTCCAGTGATTGAAACATGCTCCACTTACTGAAATTTACTGTTTCAATAAAAACACGGAAACCAATGCTGTTGATTCCTGAAATATTCCTCAGATAGTGATTCAGATAATACTAATCCGAATTTACTGTATAAATACTATAAAACAAACGTAATAGAAAAATGATACATTTCCAGTGATTGAAACATGCTCCACCCACTGATATTGACTGTTTCAATAAAAACAATGAAAACAATAAGTTTGTTCCTTGAAATATTCATCAGTTTAGTGATTCAGATCATAATGATCGAAATCTACTGTCTAAATACTATATAATAAAAATAGTGATGACAGGCTCCAGTGATTGAAACATGATCCACTCACGGAAATTTACTGTTTCAATAAAAACAATGAAAACAAATGAGGTTGGTTTTTGAAGTAGTGATTCAGATCGTACTAATCAAAATTTACTGTATAAATAGACTATACTAAAAATAATAGAATGATGAGAGGCTCCAATTATTGAAACATACTCCACCCACTGAAACTTACTGTTTCAATAAAAACAATTGAGTTGGTCCTTGAAATATTCTTCAGGTAGTTATTCAGATCATACTAATCAGAATTTACTATATAAATGACATTGACTATTTCAATAAAACCAATGAAAACAAATAAGGTTGGTTCTTGAAATATTCCTCATGTAGTACTTCAGATCATACTAATCAGAATTTACTGTAAAAATACTATAAAATAAAAATCATAGAAGGATGAGACGTTTCCAGTGATTGAAACATACTCTTTCGTTCCAATAAAACTTATGAAACAATGAATTCATCCACAAAACGTTTCCAGTGATTGAAACACAAACACAAATAATTAAGAATACGAAGTTTTCCCACAAACTGTTCCTCAGGTAATTGAGCCATCGCTGTTCTAACTACAAAAATGAAGCAGTAATATTGAGCCCCAAAATATTCCCTAAGTAATAAAGCCCCTATTGCTTTTCTAATGAAAATAATGAAAAATGAGATTTGACCATAAACGGTTTCCAGTGATTGAAACATATTTCACACAGTGAAACTAGCTGCTCTAATAAAAAATAATGAGAAATACGAAGTTGTTTGTCGCAGTCTTCCGCGGGTTTACATTGGCAGTGCAATAAAAATAATGAAAAAATAAGGTTTATCCGTAGAAATATACTACCTATCTAATAATATACTATTTTAATAAAAATATATTGGAATAAACTTCATGTCTGACAACCAATGAGGCGAAATACTTGCGAATCATTTGAAACAATCTACAAAACTAAATAAATAGATTGCGAAAGTTGGATACATAACATCGATACATCAAATTTTTACATAAATATCCTTAGACTTGAACACAATCAACTTTGAAATTGTCCATGCAATTGATGAAATGGGTCATCCACAAGACGCGTGGTGTTTTGCAGCTTGCTTCAACTATGAAGAGGCTGGGTATTATTAATATGAAATAACTCAATCAAACCGTGATTCATAAAATCAAAATGTAAACATTGGTGCATAAACGAGTTACGTTTCGTGATATGCTGGTTCTCTCTCATTAGACGAAAACATATATCCAAATAGAATCTTAGATACATCTTTTGGAGTTGTGCTGAAGAGAATTTTAGTATAATTTTAACGATACACAGCAAAAGGTAACAAGTTCGAGTTCTGCTTCCACATAAGCGTTTGTGGTTTGCTAAATATGGTTAATACCTAAACATGACTAATGAATACAAAGGTAGCACCAACAGAGTTATGAAACATAAAATGTAGTTCAAGTGAATATTAACCCTTACAAGAAAAATGAACACCATAAAAAAACAGCTGGAAGATAAAATTATGAAGGTTGAATAGTAGCTTGAATTAATTATAATTAAGTCGTAGTACTAATTCGATATCATTAATCTGAGGACAATTATAAATATTTAAAAACAGTTGATAATGAATGAAATATTCTGATTCATGATGACACTCATGTATTTGTTGTTTAAAATAAATAATTAACCCTAACCTGTAATAACGACTTGCAGCATTAAAATTCAACTTTACAATTACAGTACTTGAAGCTGGAATCCATAATGAAGATCTGATTAATTTCAGTGCAACGTGATTACCATGGCGGCATGAATTCTAAGCTGGCTCTCACACAATCCAGAGTTTTGCTATTACTTGCCAGAAACATCAATGGTGTGCAGGAAGCCAAATTTACTATTAACCGTAAAAAAACCAAAAAGAACAGAGCCCAACTGCCGATTTGTTGTTTTTCTAGTAACATTAAATCCCGTCTAATCTTATCCGTCCGAAAGAAGGTTTAGAGCTTGCCGGACATGTAACACAGCGCGAACATCTTGTTTTCAGATAATTGATTCGGCTCCAGGTGGGTCATTCACGCGATGCTACTTCTAATAAAAAGCAGGGCCCAAATGGACTACCACACCAAAAGAAGTGCACGAGGAGATAGCTAATTTGCGCGTGTTAAGAGTTTATGCAAATTAATTAGGAACCCAATAAAACCAAAATTGAGTGCGCCTCGAAATTAAGCAAATAGCTAAAGTACGCACATTCAAATACTATCAAAAATTATTCACATCTAAATAAAAAAAATTCAAGTTGCAATGCGTAACACCTACGCCAGAGGACATACCTACCGCATTTGAAGGAATGTTGAAGCGCGGCCACCTACATAAATTTCCTTAATCAATCCAGCTGTATACCCTTCCCCTTAGCCTAACTTATTTTCTTCAAAAAAACCTGATAACCCAGATAATCTATTGTGGTAGAATAATAAAATATACGAATCAACATTTAAATAAATATTTTTCGTAACCTAGCGGCCATTTTTGGAATCAGAATTAGAAAAAAACAGCTTGAATTTCCCTTCAAGGTAACCTTGCAGTTTCATTTTCTCTAATAGACCAAATGTTAGCTTGCTTTCGTGGCTAACCGAAAACTGGTGACTCACAATTTGAATATCACTGCGTTAGAACCACTTTCACCACTAGTCCTTAATAATTCCATTCTAATTTAGATTATTTTTGTTATGTTTGTCTTGCTTCGCAATCGTATGTCGAAATGACAATCCATAACCCCGATGGACACAATGCCGTCGGTAAAATGAAGACGATAAAGTACCCTCATTTAAAATTTCAGTATTAAAAATCCCAAGACAGAAACAATACCACTGGTGAAACATTCCGCCATGAAGTGCATTCTACTATTTTTTGACTATATTTGGAAATGTGGTGTATTTAAATGCAAATTATATACATAGATACGTTTTTTGAGGTTCAATGTTTAAAACGCTGTTTCCTTGAGCGGGAATTTTAATCAGCAAGATATTTAACTTACAGGATTTTAAGAGATAGAAATTTTTACCAACGGCGATATTACTGCGAAATTTTTAATCAGCAGGATTTTCAATTAAAAGAGATTTCTAATCAGCAACGGGATTTTCACCAATAGAATTTTTAACTAAGGGGAATTTTAACCACCGGGAGTTTTTGCAAACTTTCACAAATATTTTTTGAAGAAACGGATTCTTTAAGGTGAAACGTTACAACGCGATTTTTTGCAGATGAGATTGTTAACCAACACCGTCTTTTTCTAATGGGACATTTAATCTACGGTATTTCTTACAGCATTTATAACTAGAAACGTTTTCCATTAGGGAAATGTTTAAACAAGAGCAAGATTTAACCAGTGGCGTATTTTAGAAATGGATTTTTGAGGAACTGTTGATTATACAATGCAATATTTTGCTTATAAGATATTTTTTACCCATACATTTTTTAACAACACTGCTTTTTAACCACCAGGATGTTTTATATGGAGGTTTAACCAGGGGATTTTTAATAAATTAGTCAAGAGGTGAACAGTATTCTATTATCAATACATTTTTCCCTGCGGAATAGTTTTTTAGATGAGGGCCTTTAATCAATGAATATTTAACAAACGGATTTCTTAAATGGGATTTTACAATACCTTTTTTTGCCAAATAAACTTTCAAACAACGCCATGTTTTTCTAACAGGATTTTTCATTAACGGTGTTTCTTACATTTGTAACTAGTAATATTTTCCGCTAGCGAAATAATTAACCAACAGCGACTCGTGTATTATATTGAAGTATTTTAGAAGTGGGCTTTTAGAATGCGTTATTTAGTTTATAGAATTTTTTCTAATGGCGTTTTGTACTGGAAGGATTATTAACAAAGAGTGTGTACTTAGGGATTGAGATATTTTAGATGCTGCATTTTTAAAATACTGTTTTTTTTTTAATATAATTTTTAGGAGCATTTTAAGTATAGAGTATTTACCAACGTCTTATGGAGGGAATTTTTTCGCATCGGAGATTTAGCAGGTTGATTGAGTTTTTAAATTATCATTTCAAATAACTACTTGTTCGTTATGACTCCCAACAACCGTTTTATATTAAAAAAATTAAATACGTAATTGTTGATGGTAATTGCGACAATTAATTTAAAAAATGAAACAATAAACAAATCGTGTTCGCAGGGATTCTATCTCCGTTTACAGAGTTTCTGTGACGTTAACGATGAGTGACGACTCAATACAATTATTCACGAAATGGAACCAACAAACTCGAAGCTAATTAAAATTCATTAGCATTTCATCGCTTTCTTGATGATATGTTTAATTATTGCCAGGTAAATAAACGTTAATGAGAAGTCTTTAAAGCTGCAGAAAGACTTCCCTTATGTGATATATTTACCTTAATAAATTCACTCAGATGTTTATACGCATTGCAAATACCAATTAATGACATTTAACGTTGGCTAATTACAATCGTTTAATGCCCCTGGGAAGAATCGAAAAACTCGTAAACAACTGTGTTAAATTTGGTCAGGCGAATGTGTAATTATAAATTACGATATCGGTGTAGAGGTCATTTATATGTTTACATAAGCGTACAGAATTCATTAGTACTCAATTAATAGATCATTAAGATAATAAACACAATAGCCATGTAAATATTTACACATAATTTCGAAGTTTACAGACTAGCTGCTCTTTTCCGTGGTATCCTGTAATTAATCAAATTGGGAAAGTATCTCAAACGCTCCAATAGAAAAACAAAAAATATGTAGCCTAATTAGCTTCAAACAATATTTAACAACGCACGTGGGAGTAGTTGAATTCCCCCAAAGGGAAAAGGATTATATTTTGTACCGTTAAAATAGCTGGCTTTCCTAATGAATCGCCATTTTTTAAATTTGAGAAATCAAAATATAATCATCATCTTCGAGTGCCAAACCCCCTTAGAGGATTTAGAGTGGGTTTAGTTTGTAAAATATTTTTTGTAATTTCTAGAAAATTTGCAATCTAAAAAATCGGTAAATACAAATACCAAGACTAAGAATGTATCTATTTTTGAATCCCCTTAACTTTATTTTCTTTCAATAAAACAAAATTAAAATATGCGACATGCTAAAACCAACATACAAATAATTAGTACAATAGCCATTAAAAAAATAATCCCTTTCATAAATAGCAATTATAATAAATAATCCTAAATAAATTTAAGTACCTCAGATGCAAATTACTTCTAATTCGGAGGTTTATAATAAACTGATTGAAATAAAATCAATTTTCCTTCCTCAAAAAACTAATTATTGAAAAATCGTATTACAGCGTAGTACAATCGTACATAGATACGACAGAATTCATTTGTAGAGATGTAAAACCTGAGCCACAGCGAATCCCATAATTATCTCTTCCATAAGTATACTTACTATCATTATTATATTATACTTATAATACAACAAGGGATGCCTGAGCTTACTTCGTTTAGAATTTGAAAATTTCTGATCTGTTAGGCATTTCAAGGGGTGGTGAAAAATTAGACAATATCCTTGCTTCTTCCATTACATAAAAACAATACATGCATTTAATGATGGCAACATTGCTCTAAGACAATAAATATGGGTAGCATTGGAATCCATAAGATGTAACAGAATTTTTCTAATCAAGTTTTCGAAATATTCATATTGTTGGGTCAGTTCGTTAAGCAATGGGGAATAAATCCCCAAACCCCTTAGTTGGACTGATGTTGAAATTAGTTATCGATTTCTCTTCGCATTATGGCATGGTCGCAAGCTGCCACTGCCTTTCTGGTTATATTTGCTTTTAATGAATTAGGTACTAATTATATATCATCTGTCAACGTGGGGTAGGATCTTGATTAAACCGCCCTACTTATGAAGGTCCGTGCAGCTTGTAGTAGATGATATCGGTAAATGGCTTTCGCTTTCAGCGACATTCTAGGAATTCAGGTTAATATCTTAATAATATTTACGTTTAAAAAAAAGGACCGATATATCGAAGATTAACAAAAACATGAATCGCTAACACCTATGACAAAATTTCGTACATAATTGAATTTGGTACACAAAAAGGTTTAAAATTAATTCTCCACAAAAACTACCTCCATCGAGTAATAATCTCGAAGTAAAACAAAAAAGTGCGATTTTACTTTCAGAATCGAGTTCAAATAGGAAGGTAGGTAGGTATGTAACCTTTCTTAGCATATTGTAGTGCGGCTCGGCCGGAGCGCGGATTGCGACACTAGGAAATGAGAGGATAGCGGATGACGCGGGGCTCCAGAGGCTTGGGGGGACAACACCTCAGCAGCGTGGGAACTGTGGTGCGGCGGTCGCCTCCCCCGCGGCCGGTCACGACTGCTCGAGAACACGATGCTGATGCTCCCTTTTAATATACGTCCCATCGACGACCTCCACCGTGCTCCCATTGCGCGCTAAATCAGAACTGCTGCATCGCGTGCCCCACAGCCTCGTTATCCTTCGCTCCTCAAATTGACTAAGGCCATCCGCAAAAACTGCACTCGCGTACCAACAATAAACTGCGGACGCTTAAGGCCACATCATGAATTCCAACGACGGGTAATGCAATGCAATTCTGCAACTACGAGGAATCCAAAGAGAACTATTCGACACCCATCGAAACCTCACCTAATGGTGTCGAAGCAACTCCATGTCTTCCATTCCCTACCAATATATTCGAATTCAATCGGTAATCATACGACTAAAAGATACGGAAATGGAAACAATCATCAACCCGGCTACTCATCAACGAAAATAGTTTTCTTTAATGGTGCAAAAACAGCAAAGCCTAACTCACAGCGCTCCATTTCAACTAACAACTATATTCAAACCCAATCTGAAATTATGTAACACACCACTAACATATTCAACCCTATTTCCCATTAGACGAAAATCATTTCACTTTACAATGACTAATCTCAATGTGCTTTGATGGTCCAAAACTTCCAACCCTGTAATTCACCAAGCAAGGGTATTCGAACAAAATCTGTAACAAACCGATTGCGAACTACCAACGTTCTTCAACCCTATTTCCCATTAAACCAAAATCACTTCCTGTTGGAATCTCGAACTTTCATGATCTAAAAATGGTATCTCAAAAACTCCCAACCCTCCAATCCAATCCACAAATGTATTTAAATCCTATCTGTAATAATGTTACAAAAGGATTCTTAAACATCTCAATCAACGATTTTTAACCCTGATTTCTATTAGACCAAAACGTCTTCCTGTTGCAGTCACCAACTTTCACGATTCAAAAATGGTATCTCTACCAGCTCTCCAACGTAATGTAATGTGACAAAACGATCCTCAACCACTAACAATCTTCAACCCTATTTCCAATAGATCACAACCACTGCATTTTCAATGTGCTTTTATGGTCCAAAAATGGTAGCAACTTCTCAGACTCAGGCCCCTACCCTAAATAATAGATAAGTTCAATCTCTAATTATGTAATAAAGCAATCTTCAACCGAATTTCGCATTAGATTAACACCAATTCCTTTGGCAATCAACCTCCACGTACTTCCATAGCCCAAAAATGGTATCCCAGTTATTCCCTGTCTTCTAACTTACTTAGCCTATATATTCAAACTGAATCAGTAATTATGCAATAAAACTATCCCGAATCAAAAACTTTCTCAACTCTACTCCGTTAAACCAAGCCCTTTTCCTTTTGCAATTAGTAACTGCTACGTGCTTTCACTGTCTAAAAATGTATAGTAATAACTCTATATTCTCTATTCGAACAAATATACGTGGAAATTCAATCGATAGCTATAAAAAAAATGAACCAGAAACAATTTCTGCTTATTTTACTGGAAAGAACATCATCTGATTTTGGAGTAACCAAGTTCAGATGTCTAAAATTAACTTATATTTCCTAAGAATATACTTATTTTCAAACACAGTCATTACGTAACAAAACGATTCCGAACCAAAAATGATATTCCACATTATTTCCCATTAGACTATAACAAATTGCATTTTCCAATCAGCAACGTTGATGTACTTCCATGGCTAAACATGACATCACATAAACTCCCGGGCCTCTATTACAACGAATATACTTTCAAATTCAATCAATAACTATAAAACAAAATCAACCAGAAACATTCATTAATGTTTCTTCCAGAATGATTATCATTTGATTTTGCACTGAGCCTGGTTATGTGCCTAGAAATTGATTCACATTAGCTGCCAACACACATTCAAACGTATTCAATAATTACATGTAATAAAATCTACCAGAAATTGTCTTCAATCACGTGTCTAGTTCATATGAAAATAATCAGCTTCCAGGTGTATCTTCTTAAATTTGTTAATCCCAATGGAAACAGTTCCTCTCAAGGATTAGACTAGCCCCCTACCCTGGCTACGGCCAAAAGGGCTCATAGCACCTACAGAAACGAGTAACAAACAAGCCTCCGATGGTTAATAAAAAGGAAAAAAGAAGAACACTTAAGAAGGAAGAAGAACACTGTTTACTACTAGGACCTTTCAGCTGTATTACTATCATCTAACCCGTTAACTGTGGATTCTCTTGTAAAACTAAGTTTGTCTTTTAATTTTCATGAAAATCAATTTTCTTCCTACACCTACTGTACTATGAAATCATTTAGAAATTCTGATTTTCTTACAAGCAACTAACTATAACCCTTCGTCTACATTTTATTTAGTGGTTATTCTGCTTTAGTGCTATGGAAAAATTTTAAATGTAGCTTCCTCGTCAAGATGGAATAGAAGACACTTCCAGGCTCTCTCTAGATCAAAAAACGGAGTAACCAAAAGTGGAGAGGGCATACACAGTAATCAAAGAAGTTAGAATCGCGTTGAAGAGATATTAAAGTCGTTTTACTTACACAAAACTTAACTCTGTTGAATCTTGCTATTGCACGATTGGTTATGTCACTAAGTTAGCAACGTAGCAACATACACTAAAAACAATTTAATTTAAAGAATTGGACATAAGCACTAAAGCAGTATTAACCACTGTACCGTTGTGTACAATTAATGTAGTAAGCCTTTATTTGCAGAAATTGAATTATCAAACAGTGGCGATTAGGTTAAATGAAAAACGTTTCCTCAACGTTAAACCTTCCTGCAAGCTTTATTTGGTTGATAAATCGTTCTAGATTGGTGAAAAATGATAAATGTAACTTTCCTTGCCTTGGATGAGGCATTCCAGGGCTCCCCCTAATTTCTCTGTGAACAACACTTCTCTAGGCGAGACCGAAATAATGAAGCAAATGTTATACTTATGAACGCTACGAGGTTGGGGAGGATACATAATGAAAAAGTCAATTGTACCTATACAGCATTAAATTAACATAATATTTACAACCGTAGGGGTGCGATTGTATATGTAATTTGTTATGCTACTGCACTCAAGAAAAATGTAGAATAACTATTTTATTGGTAATGGTATCATGAAACAAAAGTAAGATAATAATTATTTTTGGGTAGATACATTCAAGTAGTAATTTCCAAGAAATTCATTACTACCGAGGAGTTTTTTGTACCTCTAATTTTAGATTGGCTGAGATGGAAGGGTTTATCAAAATTTTGCGATTCAACACCTTAGTGCAATGTCAAGTTACACTTTTATTAATATCTGACCATAGTTATTTCAGAATTAATCTTTATTTAAAACCGTTTCTAATTAAGCTAAAACCTATAGTTTTCAAATGTACTATCTAGCATCAGGCAAATATAAGCAAACGAAGCTGAATTCCATAGACGCACGCTTCTAAAAGGAAGATCATTACAAAAATTCCTGGTTGTGACTTAAAATTCGTAATTATGAGTTTCGAGTAACTCAAGATGCAATAATAAAGGGCTGGGAAAGCCGAGTAACGAGCGAGCACACGGCAGCGCAAAATTGGCTTCGATGGTACCAGAGGAGCGTTCAATGACACTAGCGACAACTCCAGGGACAGATAAACCATCATCTAAAATACTTCCCATGGTTTTTGGAAAAAATTAAATTTTTTATGTCCGGGGATTTTTATTAAAAATTTCAGGGAACTTTTTTTATACTTAGTAGATACAACAGGGGGTTTTAAAATCCATAATTAGACTTACCCTAATTTGTCATCGCTATTGAAACAAAAAACAAAGTAAGTCTGAGTGTGTGATAACGTTTGATGCTTGAATTCGGGTTCGTTGTCTGATCACTAATTGAAATCTTCAATACGACTTAGCGTAGAATACTTTGATTTTGAAATAAAATTTGGATCAACTTGATCAAATGTGAGGGAAAATAAAAAGAGGCTGGAGGCTAGGAGTTGATAGTTACCTGGCAAATCGCTCCTTATCTTGGATGCTGTCGTCATCCATTCTGGTATATTTACTACCGCTTGGGTCGTCTTCATCGGACCTGTAACAACAAAATTACACACAATAAATTACAAACATAATTAACTGTACAGCAAAAATTAATGCTTATGTTACAGCACACCATTTTAACGGGACAGCTTATAATAAAGCGAAACGACTTAAAAAGAGAACGGACCCAACAATTTACTTCTTTCAAACGGCTAAAGTAAGTATAGTTTCCATGTTCTTTTTTATTAAACCAGCATTCCGCAGCAATTTTGAAATGATTCAGTGTTATTAGTAACAACTACATTGTTGCATAAAAAGCTTCAGATATAGAGTTTCTCTCTTTGTATGTGTTTTGTATTATGACTAATTTACCAAGGCCGTATCATGGTAAAAAAAACTTGCTTGATAACTAGCTTTAGAGTATCCTATATTTAGTGAACTTTTTCTTCAAGGAAGCAAAACATAATTTTCTGTTGCAAAACAAGGGTGAAATTTAAAATATCTAGCGCCAATTATCTTTAATTTATACAGCTGTAATTCCAAAACTATGTAAGGTAAGGTTGCAAAATGCTCCTTTTAATAATAGCATCCTAAAGATAAAAATCGTAATTGGAAGAAGTTCCAAAAAAGCCAGATGCCGTTACTCTGTATGTCACGCATGACATGCAGCAAATGATGGGCAAGAAATGACTCGAAATTAGAAACACCAAAAACGTCTCGAGGAAGTTGCAGGAACTATCGCATTCCAAGATATTTTTTCAGAATTCGTGACTAATACTGGATTAAATTGAATCTGGTGACGAATGCAAAATAGACTCGTGATAAATACGTAAATATGCAAAGGAAAACGCAGATGTTCGTTATCTCACCGTGTTAAGATTGCAGTAATTGTTTTGGCATTTACTGCAACTAAAGGGCGTCATACAATTTTTCTTTGTGCCAGAGTAAATGCAATCAATTAACATGAAAATTACCTACCCATAAACTTTCGTAGCAAAACAAAGGAGGAAATAATTGGCACAATGGAACAATAAATCGCAGAACATTTATGCTGCTTAAAGGATGAATGTAGCAACCATGTGTATTTTTCTGTATATCAAGGTTAAAACAAATATCTATTTCTCTAGAAATAACATGTGATCACAAAGTTTTGAAATTCGGTAGGGCTATGAAAATTGTTTGCATGCCTGAGATTGAACTATATATAAATGCCAATTTAAACAATTGTCAAATTAAAATAATATATACACCTGCAAAAATATCTTTAATCTAGTAGTTGTAATTTGTGTGTTGGCAAAAAAGGGTTTATTTTAATTTTATTTGAAAATGGTTTTTACTTTAGAGCGAAAATCGTTCATGTGTTATTTTCCGACTGCTCAAAAAATTTATCCATTCCAGATTGTTCTGCAGAATTTCATGAACGATTTCCAGCAGTTGTGTTCATATATCAAGAATTTTATAATCAACTAACCTACTCGGTAAGGCCATTTCTTGAAAATAGTAGGCCTAAAAACGAACCGATGAGATTGTTGAAAATGTAAGACAAATAATCACCAATGCCCCCTCAACTTCCCCCCGTGTTTTATCAAAAGTTGATCTTTCATACGGAAATTGTGGAACCGTCTTAAAAAGAAAATTTGCATATGTTTTCATATCGAATGACTGTCATGCACTAGACTTTGCACAAAGACGACAATACTAGCACTGGTTTTTAAACAATATATATAACGATGATTTATTGGACAAAATTTTCTTCTCGGACGAGGCATGGTTCCACCTGTCTGGATACGTCAATTCCCAAGATATCCGAATGTGGAGCACGGAGAATCCCCATATTTTCACTGAAACTTCACTACATGCACAAAAAGTTTAAGAGTTTGGATAGGCCTTAATAGGAGAAGTTTGGCAGGGCCAATTTTTTCATGTTTCACTGACAGTAACCAGGTATCGAGATAAATTCTGCTCCCATTCATAAACCAGTTGCACGGTGACGAGCTGCGGTATGGTTTTTTCCAACAGGATGGTGCAACGGCCCAGCGCAAGATACTTTAAATCCCCTTTTACGAAGATCAAGTAATTAGCAGAAAGACTCTTAACAGATTGCCTTCAAGATCGTGCGATTTAACACTTCTAGATTTTTGTGTGCGGCCTCGTTTGAAAAATTTGATTTTCAAAACTCCGATTCACGATTTAAATGCACCCAAAGAATTATACAAAAATATGAGGAAACAAACAACTCTTCACAGATTTTACAAACTGTTAGCAATGGTGTTATAAGCCTCAAATACTTTAAATACTCCTAAAATATTTTGAGGTACGGTTTGGGGTTAAGGTTCACTTTGCTTGTGTATGCATTCGAAGAAATAAACACAAGTAAAATGTTAACACTTCGTTAACACAAGTAAAATATTAACACTTCGTTACCGATTTAGTTGGTCGTATATTATACGGGTTGCCTTTTACATTGATTGCAGTTCACTTTCCACCTTCCAGGTAGACAACCCTAACCCCTAGAATGGACAGTAATATAATGATTTGCCGATGTAAAAAGTTACATTCGAATGCCCTTAAATAATTTCCATGGAAAATACGATCGAACTCTCTTATTTCTACTTCTCTCATGTAATTTCTAATGTGTCCTTATAATTACTATATGCATCTTTACCAATAAAACACATTTTTTCTAAAGGTAATCACAATCAAGGCATGGAATTGCTTCGAAATATTTAGTAAACCTGTATGTTTCATCGCCATGTTAAAATGTGTATCTAAATGTATATTTTAAGAGTATTTAGAGATACAACAAATTATATGAAAAATGTAAATAGCTGTACGTTAAACACATTATAAATTGGAGAACTACTTATAATTTGTACTTTAACGCTCTTATAAAATTTCAGTTTAATATTTAATTAATCAACAGAGCAGTAGAAGTTAAACCTGCTACAGCAAAAAAATTAATACATTTGGATAAATTCCGTATTCCGAAATATACCACTGAACAAACCCTTTGTTTGCATGCTCTTAAGTAATATGACATTGGAAACTAGTTACTGCAGGAAAAATGTCATTTTACAAAATATAAAGCTGTATGATATTGTAAACCGCAAATCATTAAGTTAAAACCATAATTTTTTTAATAAAACTATTATTTTCATTAAAAAATTGCCTTTAAATATTACAACGTTATTACCCCACATACATGTCTTGTATAATGTATACTGAATGCATAGTTCAGCTGTTTACAAAAAACAGATTCCCTATAACTTCGGATTTTTTCATTTTCGTGTAAATTACAATAATAATTGATCTCTCTCGTGAAAGGTTCGATTGATTGTATAAATGCACAACAGCATTAGCGTTGGGAAGAAAATGCATAAACGTGGACATAAATAACATGCTCAGAATGGTTCCCGTGGCTTCGGTTTGAAATTATAGAGATGTTCACGCCTTTTAATAGCCAGTTTTACTCAAAGAATGACTTTTATTACAGATTCTATCATTACGAGGAGAAAAACCTGGAAATTATTGTTAAGGCAGTTTATTATTTACCATTCGGTTCTGTTAATATGCAATCGTTAAAGTAGGTACAATGTCAAAAAAATGTAAATATATCTTGCAATTCAAAAGTTTATAAACTGACATGCAGTTACTGAAACGGCTACTAACGTGACTTAAACTAAGCTAAAATTGGCGTTTTCTATTGTCACTGTAGCTAGGTTAATAGGCGATCGTTCCATATGCGATGTTTTTAACTAGTATAATACATTACTACATATCTAAGTTTGAAAGAAGGTGAAACAACTATCGAAAAAATTATTAAACAATTATAAGAACTTGTAATAAAAATCTGCTAAAACGAATACAAAAATACGATATACACCGTGTCCGTAAAGTATGGAATACGTTATATAGTGCATTAAATATACATTTTATGAAAACATGTTTCAATTAAAACTTATTTTGTATTTAGTTTTCTATAATAGGGCAATATTTAAATATAATTTTTTTAGAAAACAAAAGCGCAACGCCTAGCTTGTAATGTTTTTTAAATAGCAAGGTACCCCTATATTATACTCATTTAATAGAGATTTTTTTTCTCTTTTCAATGATATAAGACTTTCTCTCAAAACGTACTTAAGTACCTACCTAAGGACATTAAAGTTCTATATCATTGAAAAGAGAAAAAAAATTTCTATTAAATGAGTGTAATATAGGGTTACCTTGCTATTTAAAAAACATTACACGTTAGGCGTTGCGCTTCTGTTTTCAAAAAAAAAATTAAATATTGCCCTATAATAGAAAACTAAATACAAAACATGTTTTATTTGAAAGATTTTTAAAAAAAAATGTATATTTAATGCACTATAGAACATATTCCATACTTTTCGGACACGGTGTATATATGGAATTAATTTAGTGAAATGTTTCACCTTGTTACAAACTACCATTCCTTAAGAATACAATGCACACAACTCCAATCTCATGATTTGTCTAATTTTCTTACAAACAGAACAACGCCAAAACTCTATTAATGTATGGTATATTATACGTATTGCTGTTTACATTGGCTGCAGTTTACTTTCCAGCGTTCACGTAGACGCCCTAAGACTGCGCAAGAACAGGGAAACGATTTGTCAATGTAAACAGTTACACTTAATATTTTGGTTGGCAAGTCACTTTAAGATCCCCTAATGTAAACTTCAATTTCTACGGGAATGTGTAGCCTTTAATAATAATGTAAACTTCTAGAGTAAGCATCTATATGTGCTTCAAATATCACAAGTACACTAGTTAATTTGGAATATGTACATTATAATACGCCGCATATATTAATGTTTGGGCTGCATTCCGTCTGTAGTTTAATAATATATTACGTGTAAGTAAATTGTAAATTTATATAAGTTTCAAATATCGATATAGCATAACTACATACGTACATTTAAGCTGCATATATGTCCACTATACTCAACAAATAATTTGAACATACGTAGTTATGTGCGATGACGTTAGCTAATTGCATGTTTGAAAGTTTCGCGATTCGCATTATTTTAGATATAACATCAACTATCATGTCAGTCTTAAAAAATACGGAAATGTTTGAAATATGAGTTTAGGTACTTGTTTCATTGCATATTTTGGCTGTTAAGTGCATACTGCGCGCAAGTTTGAAATATTAATTTAGACACACATTTCATTGCCGTTTCGGTTCTTAAGTGCATAGTGTGTGCATATTTGAATGTTGACTATACGCATTTAGCCATGTTTCACTGCGTATTGTGGCTGTTAGGTGCATATTACGTGTATGTTTGATAATATAAATTAGGTACATGTACGACTGTACACTATATGCATGTTTGAAATATGTATTTAAGTACATGTTTCATTGCATATTTCGCATATTAAGTGCATACTGCGTGGATGTTTGAAATATTAATTTAGAAACACATTTCACTACAGTTTCGGCGGTAAGTGCATACCATGTGTATGTTTAATATAGATAGATATATTCTTGCATGCATATTTCAGCTGTTAATATGTGTATGTTTGCTATATGCAATTAGGTACATGATTCATTGCATACTATATGCATGTCTGCATATAAAGCGATGTACATGTTTCCTTACATAATTCAGTCGTCATATACACACTATACGCATGTTTCATATAAGAATTTAGGTGCATGTGCGACTACATGTTGTGACTGTTAAGTGTATATTGTATGCATGCTTAAAATACGAATTTAGATACAAGTTCACTGCAAATTCGGTTGTTAAATGCATATCATGTGCATATTTGGTACATAAATTAGCTACATGTTTCATTGCATTTTCGGCTGGTAAATGCATACTATCTGCATGTTCGATTAATTCAGGTGTGAATGCATATTTTGACTGTTAAGTGCTATCTATGTGCATGTCTGTCTGATATATGAATATCGGTTGTTAAGCGTATACTAAGTGCATGTTTGAAATGTGAATTTAGGTGCATGTTTGAAATGTGAATTTAGGATAGGTGCATGTCTCATTGCATACCTCGGTATATACTTATGAATGTTTGATATATAAAATTAGGCATACATTTGCATAGGTATCTTGGCGGTTGGAAGCATATAAATCCGGCTTTTAGTTATTGGATTGCTGAAAATGTAAAAATGCCACATTTTAAAAACACCCAACGAAACTATTACAGAGATATAATTAAACATCAAAATCCACAATTTGTAAGAGTTATAATTTTTTCGGGATATATATCATGTGTGAAAGTTACATTTATAAAACCAGCAATTATTTACAAAGAAGACTTTAGATGATGAGCCAATTATAGCAGATATATGTATGCATTCGAAGTTTGAGTCAGTATTTCTAAAAAGCTCTCGTGCATGGCATGTAGCTTCGTGTACAATTACTCGGTTATTACATGGTTTAACACCATTTTTGTTATTGTTGTCAATACTTTTGATTGCGGGTTTTTCGATTTCAGCCAAACCAAACCGTGAACCGGTGTGGTCTTTGTTGTAACAGGCAAGTACTTTCCCGTAAATCAGCGAAATTGTTGGTTACAGCGCAAAGTTATTGTTAACTATAAAGCAAGTTCTTGCGAATTATGACGTGCATATCGTGGAGGTTAATAAAGCAACGTCTTAATGAAGCAGTAAAAGGGGCATAAACTCTCGACGGTGTCGGTATAATCACAAGCGGGGACGTCGTACGGAAGTTTTTAATTGCCACGGGCATTGCTTTTATGTCATTAATGCTGAATGGTACTTGTAATCAATTAACACGGGATTCAAGTGCAAGTCATTGGTCGGTTCGGGTATTAAATAGGCATTAAGCGTTTGCCGGCGGCCCGCAGGAGCACACACGCGCCAAGTGGTCACGATACGTCGGACGCATTACCTGCACTATACTCTCACCTACTTGCCCATTACAATCAATAATATATGGCTCTCTATTTGTCTTTAACTTGTGCGCTTTTGACTGTTAACTATTGAAATACCTTCCAGCTATAAATCGTTCTAATGGACAATGTAAATCAGTCCGCTTTACCCTTCGGGCCTGGGTTAATGTTACTGTTAGCACGGGGGTTCGGATTAACCGTTAAGTCAATTTTGAGTTTAATCTCGATCCTACGCAATAACGTTGCCGACCAGGAAGTAATTAAACAGAGAAGAGAGAGGATTGAGCCTTAAATATTCACTTGCAAATAAATCTTTAAAGGCGTACTCTTCTGCCCCTTACCGCGACTTTTTCCAAATTTTCACTAAAAGCAACCTTGCCTCATTACCTTATATTAGTCTTTATCTATATCTACTTATATAAATACAGTATACGACTCTGCATCGAAGACCCAAGTCTAAATAATAGCCAAGAACAATATCGATACAAGTTAAAAATACCATGCTGGTGTACTTAGAAAGCTTAAGACTTCAAGATTAATTTAATTTTCAAAACGACGAAATATCATAACTCTAATTCTTCTTATTATCTCATATAAACCATGTTTATTATTGCAACTATGATTCATATATACACTTCGTTTCATATGAAATGCACCACCCATTAAAAATAAAGCTACGGGTTTGAAACTTTGTTAAAACAATGTTTCATTAGTGGTCTATGTTCTCCTGGGGTATCTTGTTCCATATAACCTCAAGTTGGTGTCTCAGCTCGTCTTAAGGACTAGGTACCCCACTATTTGCGCCCTGATGTAAACTAGTGTAACTTGGCCGATTTTAGATTTAAAATAATTACCCTTTACTATTGGACTTTAATAACAATTTTTGATATATTTTTGGAAAAAATAAATTTTTTTAGCCGCTGGTTTCGAAAATAATTCTTTTTTATTTTACTACAAAAGTAAAAAATATTCGGATGTCAAATTTGGCATACTTCTTTTTGAAACACTCAAAGAGGGAGCTCTTGGCAATAATCTGAAGTCGCCGGCCCATCATGTCCCAAAGATATTCGATCGGCGATAAGTCCAGTGATCGTGCAGGCCAGGGCAACATTTGCAATTGTGCTTGTTGGAGGTACTGGTTCTGGTAATGTTTGCAGTGTGTGGACTGCGTTATCCTGTTGGAAAATACCGTTTGGCAACGTCTGCATAAGTAGTACTAACACCGGTTCCAGGACATTGTGAATATAGCGATGAGCATTTAAAGTGCCTCGAACGAACACAAGAGGTGACCTTCTACCGATACAAATCGCACCCCAAACTATAACTTCAGGTGTTAGAGCTGTATAGCGTCTTTCAAGAAACTCTAGATTTCGTCTTTCTCCTCGATATCGACGTACCTTCCTACGGCCGTCATTTGCCCACAAACAAAATCTTGATTCGTCACTGAAGACAATGTCGTTCCATTTCTGATTCCAATGCTGCCGCTCTTGACACGAAGCAAGCCTAACAGCCTTGTGATGTGCAGCTATAGAGAGTGGAATGGACGGTGGGATCGCAGTCCAAAAGAAGAGATTCTTCTGTAAATTGTTGCCATTGACACGTGGTGGTGAAGAGCTCGCATCCAGCCTACAGCAACAGACCTTGTTGTTGTAGCCATTCTTTGTCGATCTTCCCGCACACTGCGGCTACGTGAAGGTCTACCAGCTGGATAATGTCGCTGAATGCCTTCTTCTGACCAAGCAGACCATATTCGTACAACTGTAGTGTGGTCCCGATTTACTCTTCTACCAATTTAACGAAAAGAAAGTCCAGCTTCTTTCATGCCGATAATTCGACCTCTATCAAAATCGGAAATGTGGTTAAAATTTCTACGTTGTCTTACTGGAGGCATTTTAAAATATTAATTCTGTCACAAAATGTAACAAAATCTCGAAACAACTAATTAATGTTTACTAGATAGTTTTGTTTCTAAGCAACAAGTTGATGAGAGACAGTAGACGAACGCCACAACCACTTGATTTTTTTAATGGAAATAGTGATCATTCCATACGCAATAATAAAAATTATTTTAGCAAATTTTAAAACACGTAGCTTTAGTTTTAATGGGTGGTGCATTTCATATGAAACTGAGCATATATAAATATATTATTCTATTAACAATCTAACGTTCCATCAGATCATAATACTCACACACTAAGAAAATTGTTTTTCAGCACAAATTCGTATAGGCGAGCCAAAGAATACAGGGCGGAGTGCGTGATATGCAACGAAATAGGACCAAACAATTACCTAAAAACCTTTAAGTAAAGGGCTTCAAAAAATAAATTTTTAAATATCTTTGTCTTAATTTGGCCATAGACTCCACATACATCACTTGATTCGCATTCACGTGATCGAGTTTCAAAAACCTAAAGTGCCCTTGGTGAAAGAAGCTGCTATAAAAACATGTCTATCTTTCGTTTCCGATTCGAATTATTCGTTTAAAGCGACTCAAAATAAGCTAAAATTAGCGTTTTCTATTGTCACCGTAGCTACATTAATATACGACCGTTCAACTTGCGATTTCTTAGCTAGTAGACAACATATTCAAGATGAAAATATGAAAAAAAAAATTAAAAAGAACATTAGAACGTGTGAAATTGCCAAAAGTAGTGTAAAAATACGGTCAAATCGATGTTTCCGACATGTGCGGAATTAATTTAGTGAATTTGTTCACCATATGCAAACCACCATCCTTTAAGGATGCAATGTACGCAACCCCAATCTCGAGATTTATATGATTTTCTGACAAACAGAACAATGCCAAGACTCTATTGCTAATTTACTTTATTCGTATTGTCTTTTACATTAGCTGCAGTTCGCTTTCCCGCGTTCAGGTATACAGTGATAAGCCCCGTGGCGGCTGAGCAGGACATTTGGGCAATCGTTTTGGTGCTACCGTTTTAGTGCCGGCCGGTTCGGCGTCATGCCATTTTGTTATTATTACATTCTCTTCTTTAGTTTTACTTGTTTTTTGTAGGTTTGTATGTGAGGGTCATATCCACGGTTGGGAAAAAATATTTGCTAACAGATGAACGTATTAAAAATATTATTATAGATTATGGTCATACAACTGAAATTGAATACTTTTGTGGCACAGCTCATTTTTTTTTAATGGACTAAGAACCTTTATAACTGCTTTTAGGTACTTAATTATATGCCTGCATATTTTTATATACTTTTATTGCAATAATAAGATAATATGTTCATTTTCCAATCTAGGTTTCTTTTACTTAAACTTTCGAATCAACTGTATTTGAAGAATTTGCCGCTTACTTTTGAAATGTTTGAAACCAAACTTTCATTAAAATGTACTATATTGCAAAAGTTTACAACCGACAATTTGGTGCTCAAATGTCCTGGTTCCAAAACGGCCAGCGCCAAAACACCGGCGGCGCTAAAATGTCACGTACCGCCGTGGTAGACAGGGAAATAAATATAATGGTTTGTGTGATATAATAAGTTGCTTTTAGTTTTTGACTGTCAGGTTACTTTAGAATCCACTTAAACGCTTGATGTTTCCGCGAATATAATAACTTCATCATCTACACGTCAAATTTCTTCAACATCGGAACCCGTTTTTGATTAAGTGGCATTACACCCAAAATATAAAAAAAATTCTTAGATCTCAGACAAGAGCTTCGACAGTGAATAGAAAATAATTTTGTAGTTTCCTAGCCTTCTTTGCCTTAACACAAATCAAAATCAGGTATATATATTAACTTACATTAAAACCTGCTCTTTTTGGTGGGGGGAATTTGGGCTAAGCTCTTAACATTTCAAGCCCTTGGATTTCTATTTTTACGTATCTTTATGCTCGCTTGCATATCTATGAATTTCATTAAAATTGATGACGGGAATGTTCGAACATTGGTTGTCTTATGGAACGACCCTATAGAGGGAATAACGTAAAATCATTGTTAACAAAATAAATATTACCTCAACAAATTATAATTTTTTTTCAGTTTGGTGCATGTATTAAGCTAAATAGGCTTAGATGTAGCTCAAGTAGAACATGGTAAACTAAATCCAAGAAATGAAGAAACAATGCATTCCGAATGCAAATTCGTTCTCATTGTAAAAAGGAAAGCTACTACATTCCTAAGTTACTCAGGGCGATTTGAATTTTCCGATACAATTTAAATAATATTGTTACACCATTACAACAGTTTTACGGCGGCCAATAAAATTAACATTGGATTTTTATTTATTGTTATACAAAATCGAAATGCTAAGCTTTCCATTTCGACAGTTCACCTTTAATTAAGACCTGGAGGACAAACAGAGCTTTAACGTCGATAAGTTTACATTTGCGTTATCCTGATTCATATTACGTAGTCGTGAGTTTTTCATTTTATTATATATTTTTTCATTAAGTGACCAAACAATTCAGCATTTGTAATTGGCGCGTGGGGATGGGTCAAGATTCGCATGAAAATGGTACATGGCATCAAAACAAAAACAGTTTTTGTTCGCAGCCATGCGTAGCCGCTTGTTGTACGACATTACCGTCCAGTACGTACTCCCATATTGTTTCGAACCTTTTGTTTTGCCCCTATAATTGTTACTCTGGCATGAACGTCAATAAATAATACAAAGGCGATGAATTTTCTTAACCCAAATAGTTCGGTAGAAAGTACGCTATTGCGATCCGAACTACTAAGGTTCACCATGTCATCGAAACGTGAATTTCTTGCAATTTCGATAGCGTACAACAGTTGAATTATGTTTTACCATTGTGAATTTTCGAGTGGCAATTGGTTTTGCATATGCACAGATCTAGTCTAGCGGAGTTCAATATACAGCATGCAAGAGAATAGAATATGTAAAATAATTGTAAGGAATGACGAAATAAATTGTTCCACTGCAAAACTAAAATAAATGATTTAATAATGATGTTTTCATTTAAATTTATGCTTTCTTAGGATCATTATTTCTGGTTTAGGATGACTTCATGAACACGGTGACCTCAAATTATTGCAAGAACTACACTAGATAGATATTTACTATCTTTAAATAACAACTATCTACTATTAAAAATGGCGTTACGGAATCTTGTGTTTATGTGTTGTTAATTCTGTTTCCCTTTGTCGTCGCAGGTTCGAATCTAACGTAGCTTAGCGAAATTCGTAAATAAAACAATAAGGAGGTTTGATACATTTATTAAAGTATCTACCAACTGCAGACACTACAAATAATCTGTCTCCGGTATATACCTGTTCAGAGAACTTCAGAAAACCTTAGCCGGGGTAGTATGTTGATCTCAAAGTAAGAAGACTTCCTTTTTGAAATGACACTTAAATTTGGAACTAATTGCCCAGTTAAACCAAAACAACAAAGAAGATGCAGCCCAGTTGCCTCAAATAGTGACCAGCAGGGGAAGACCTGTAAGCAGTCTAGATACCTCAAAACGCTGGGAAAGGTAAAGGGGACCTGCAGCTGCAGCCGAAATACCTGAAAGCGCTGGGAAAGGTAAAGGAGACCTGCAGCTGCAACCGAGATACCTCAAAGCACAATCAGCAGGAGAAGCCCATATGCAACCGAGATACCTTAAGGCGCTGTGCCAGGTAAAGGGTTAAGAAAACATGTAGCTGCAGCCTAGATACTTCAAGGTGCAACCAGCACGAAAACCATCTAAGCTGCCGAGATACCTCAAAGCGCAGGGCAAGGCAAAGGAGACCTGCAGCTGCAGCCGAGATACCTCAAAGCGCAATCCGTGGGAGAAATCCATAAGCAGTCGATGTACATCAATGCGTTGGGGAAGGTAAAGGGTTAAGGAGACCTGCAGCTGCAGCCGAAATACCTCAAAGCGCTGGGAAAGGTAAAGGGTTAAGGAAACCTGCAGCTGCAGCCAAAATGCCTCAAAGCGCTAGGAAAGGTAAAAGGTTAATGAAACCTGCAGCTGCAACAGAGATACCTCGAAAAGCAATCAGCAGGAGAAGCCCATATGCAACCGAGATACCTTAAGGCGCTGTGCAAGGTAAAGGGTTAAGAAAACATGTAGCTGCAGCCTAGATACTTCAAGATGCAACCAGCAGGAAAACCAGCTAAGCTGTCGAGATACCTCAAAGCGCAATCCGCAGGAGAAGTCCATAAGCAGTCAACGTACCTCACTGCGTTGGAGAAGGTAAAGGGTTAAGAAAACATGTAGCTGCAGCCTAGATCCTTCAAGGTGCAACCAGCAGGAAAACCTTTTAAGCTGCCGTGATACCTCAAAGCGTAGGGCAAGGTAAAGGAGACCTGCAGCTGCAGCCGAGATACCTCAAAGCGCAATCCGTAAAGAAATCCATAAGCAGTCGATGTACCTCAATGCGTTGGGGAAGGTAAAGGGTTAAGGAGACCTGCAGCTGCAGCCGAAATACCTCAAAGCGCTGGACAAAGTAAAGGGTTAAAGAATCTGTAAAAGGACGTTGCTTCTTGACAGTTGCATCAAGAATAATCCCCTCACAGCTTACTTCTGCTTTTATACCCCCAAAATTAGGTGTTGGGTAGGGAAAATAAAGAAATTGTAACAGAAATGTCAAGAACAGCACTAAACAAATAACTTTCTTACTTTAGTGTTAACACGTGTATGTGTGAAATATTACACAATAGGGTGCATTTGCATAAACAAATAATAATGTAAAATGTTTAGGGACTAGATTAACCACCCATTTATTAGAATATGAGACTACTTGGCAGCTGCCATCGGATATTTTAGAGTTACTTGAGCTCAAACTAATCCCAAGTCATTTTATTAGGCGCAACCTATGTACCTGAAATACAAGCGCCAAAAAAAGTTAAATGTGAAAATATAAACTATAATTAGCGATAGGTAGGTATTTTATTTATGTTAGTTGAAACTAGGCATAATTCGCAAAAAGAAGCCCCTCTACCGAAAAATAAACACGTGCAAAGAAACCCCAAGATGCTAAGCTAGATGTGGCGCACGATTAACTAAACTTCATTATAAATTACATTTAAAAATAAAATATATAATATACTAGCGTACATTAAAAATTAATATGATGAACATAATGTCCAAAAGTTCAACTGTCTGTGAGAATTTAAACAAAATCACAACTGCAGGGGCCACTACAGTATAATAACGTTTTGTGGCTCGGTATGAAGCACAGAAACACCGGCGCAAATTCAGACTTCCAACTCAGTAAAATCCAAAAATGATGTCTCTTATTTGAATTTCAATCCTTTACAAACGTTTATACGTAAAGTTTACTTACTTAGAACGAAATTATTAAATAAATATTTGTTGTTGCAGAAACTAGATATGCTAGAATATTTTATTTTTTCCCGTAGTTTCCAAACCGATACAGAAAACACTTTACTGTACAAACGCTCGTTATACCCGAGATCTCACTATATCCAAGTATGTCTTAAGCGTGTTGGACTATACTTCTTTCACTCTTTTATATTATTTTCCCGTGTTTGTGTTAATGTTTAATGATTATAATCGGTCTATGGTCTTAGAAAAAATATTTCAATTAAATTTAAATATCCTATGATTGGTATCATAGTACCGTAAACTAGAATAAAGTAAAATTTAAAAAATCTAAACAAAAAAAATTCTGCAAGTTAGGAAAAAAGTAATCAATTCAGTTACAGTAGGTCGAATATATTTTATCGTTAAATTCGTTGGCAAATCTTTGCAATAAATGATCCTCAACAGCCTATTTGTCCCACTACTAAGCACTGGCACCTCGTGCATCTCCTCAGCTAAGGCTAAGGTAGAAGCATGGCAGACCTACAGTTAACGTCTAATGCGAACAATAGAAATTCCAGGGAAAGCTTCTAGCATTAGGATCCCACGGTTGCCAATACCGGATTGAGAAAGTGTGTGGTGGATTGTAGCACACGATTTTCATACGCTGTGGCTGTATAGTAATGCTGGAGCACCGAACCAAAGTTTAATCAACGTTTTAGCCAGAAAGTGAGCGCTCTGCCAAATTAGCTACCACCACACGCAATAAATGATGTTTACTCTAAATCCAATATGAATAGTTCGAAAAATCTTTTTTTGTCTACTTCGCGTAATTTATCATTGAAGCGCAATATGTTTATAAACAGTTTACGACATTGAGTTCAACATGTTACAAGCATAAAAAAGTAAGCACTTTGGACAATTAATCACATTTTTGTATGTGACTGTAAATTGTAAACATTACAAAAATACATCGAATTCAAAACGATTTACCTTTAGCGACTGACGTTTCAGTTTCTATTATACAATTACATTAAAGCCTTAAATGAACGGGCGAAATATTTACATAAATGATGTCACAGTAATAATAAATTGTATAGTAATTTCCACAGGTTGGATGAAATTAAGAAAAATTAGTAATTCCATTAGTAAATATTGTGTATAAAATGGTAGAATAAAGCAAACGTAGATCTCCATAAAGAAAAAATCGGTAGTAAAATCTAGTATTGTTTTGTCCTGCATATATTAGTATTTACAGTTTATTAAACTTGGCAATGCTGCATGTTTCCGGTGTTTTCTATTAGCAGTAGTAGTAAGCAGCAGTAATGCATTAATGGCAACTTGCTTAAGCAAATGCGCTTACAAACTTTAACGTAAGGTGATGCGACTGAAATATTCCTTTTAAACTTTCCTATATTATACAGGTACACACGGAAAGTGTTGGTTTTATTGAAAACTTCTAATGGAAATTCCCAATTTTGATATTTTGCCAAAATCTGATACTTCAAAATTAAGTCTCTCATGATTTTGTGAATTTTCCGTACTACTTAAAAAGCACTAATTCAAGTGATATATACATGTATTTAATAGCAAAATACAAGAATCGTAGTAGCACATTTTTCAAAATAAAATTAGTGCAAAACGGCGCTCTTCCAAATTTTTACGATATTAAAGAAACATTATTATAGAATTGCTCGTCTCCCAGGTCTTCTAGGAATTTCTGCAGACTTAATTTAATGCCCTATTACTAAAAATCCCGTATGTAATTCACAAAACCTAAACAATTATACTTAGTAACTACGAACATTTTTGAAAATAAAACAGTTGTAATAATGCGGTTCTGATATTAATGAAATCAAAAAGAAATTCAATAAAAGATTGCAATGTGTTTATATCATTTTGAAAGCCTACCAAATGACTCACACAATTAGTCACCTACAATTATTTGAAAATATTTAGTATAGTGTGTTACTCCTACGTTTCTTAAACAACTGATTTGTTATCCAGTTCCTTAAAGCAAACAATCGAGTAATTTCTGAACTCTCTCACTTTAAAATTAATGCCACTGCGTTTTATTTAAACCTCTATATAGATGTCTATTTACTCTAAGGACGTCCATATAAATAAATTAAACATAAATACTTTTCAACATTAGAATTACAATGAGCCAATAAAGTTTTGAAAATAAACCAATCCAAAAAAAATTGTACAGTTCCTAAGTTTATGAAATTACAAAACCCAATTTTGGAAAGGGGTTATTGATTGTGTAGATGATATAGACGTTTAACATAAAAAAAACATTTTTAAACATTTTAAATAACGTCTGTTCAATATTATTTAAGTCCTGGGCGGCTATGGATTATAAATCGTCTTTCTGTATTGGTTTTACATTATCATCATCAAGCCGTGCAATCTTAAGATTATGGCTGACGCATAGTCGCGTCTTAAAATCCTATTTTTGAGGGAGATTACTCCTCTTTTCTTTGGCTTATTACAGATCCTTGTGTGCCCTGGCTTCGAACGTTATTTTCTTCCACTCCGTTCTTTCCTTGCATTTCAGTTTCCAGTCTGTTATTCCCAGTGTTCTTATGTCTTCCTCTACTTGTTTTAGCCATCCTTTTTTGGGTCTTCCCCTTTTCCTTGGGCCTAGTGGGGTCCATTGTGTTATTCTCCTTAGTCTCCGTCGGGGTTCTCCTCATGATGTGCCCCGCCCATTTCAAACGTTGTGCCTTTATAAATATTGTGATGGTTTCTCCTCTGAGTTCGTCTTCTATTTCTTTATTGTTTTTTTAGTCTTTCTTCTCCATTTGCTGTTATATTTGGTCCTAATATTGGTCTCGTTATTTTTCTTTCCTCTACTTTCAGGTCTTCCTCTTCTTTTTTGCTTATTATTGCTGTTTCTATGGCGTACGTCAATATTGGCCTTATTAATGCCTTACATATTTTTATCTTGTTTTTCTTGGTGATTGCTTTGCTTTTCAGAAGGTTCATGTTTCTTCCATAGACTTGGTTTCCTTTGAGGATTCTTTCTTTTATCCGTTCTTTACCTGATTGTTGTATCGTCGTTCCCAGGTAGTTGAAGTAGGAGACAGTTTCGAAATTATGCCTGTGTTTTGAGGTATTTATGTGTGTTCCCTTCTTCTTCTTCTTCTGGGTGCCATATCCGCTAGCGGATGTTGGCTATCATCATGATGATGATTTCCTGGGGAGTATAGTACGGTAGTTTCCCGTTGCTTGCCGTACCGCAGTATCACGACCGGTTCAGTCCTTATTTGCCTGTCGCTTGTGACTATCCGATTTAGGACCTTTAGAGACATTATTCTTCAATAGCTTCGACCCGGTAATGCCATGGCTGCTGCCCTATGTCATGCCAGTTTTGGTCCGCCACGGGTATTTCATTTCCCCGGTACCACCCATATCTGGGTGGCATTCCCCTATCCGCCACCTGGGGAGGCGCCCGATGGGGGGCTGGCAACCCCTCACGCTGGTTTATTTCCATTCCATATTGTCTTGCTTCTTCCTCTATTTTTTCGATTGCTTTTATTAGTTTTTGTCTCGTGTTTGCCACTACCGTTATGACATCCGCATACGCTACTATTTGGATGTCGTCGGTGATGATACTTTTTTTGTCCAGTTTCACGTTCCTTATACTTTCTAGTACTAAATTGAATAGTGTAGGAGAGATTGAGTCTCCTTGTTTTACACCTTTTTTTATTTGGAATTCTTCCGTTGTTGTTTCTTGAAATCGCACTTTTGCCTTAGTTTCGTGTATTGTCATTTTTAGCAGTTTTCTCAACGTTTGGGATATCTTTAGTTTTCGTAGCTCCTTCATCATTTTTTCTCTGTTAATTGAGTCAAATGCACTTTTGAAGTGCACAAAGAGTATATGCACTTCTCTGTTATATTCTATTGTCTTTTGGAATATTTGTTCTAGGATATGTATCCCGTTGATTGTTGACCTGCCTGGCCTGAAACCGTTTTGATAGTCCCCGAGGATTTCCTCCGCTTGTAGTTTTAGCCTCTTGTTTATCAGATTTGCCAAAATTCTGTAGGTGGTATCCAATAGAGTTATTGCTCTATAATTCTCACACTGTTCCTTGTTTCCTTTTTTGTGTATTGGTGTTATTATTCCGGTGTTCCACTCTTCCGGCATTATGTTTTGTATCCTTATCTACTTTATAATGGTGTGTATTTGTTTGTGTAGTTGCTGGCCCCCATATTTCAGAAGTTCTGACTCGATTCCGTCCTCTCCCGGGGATTTTCCACTTTTCAGATTTTTTATTACTTCTTGGACTCGCTTTTCTAATGGGTATTCGTCTTCCTGTTCTTGTGCTATTGTGCTGCCCTCTTCTGGTTGTTCCGTATCATCTGGTTCTGCATTGAATATTTTTTTGCAGTAGTCTTTCCAGATTTTTCCTATTTTTTGGGACTCGTATTCTATTTGGCTTTCGTTGTTTTTTAGTCCCCTTATTCTGGTTCTGGGTTTATTTGTTTGGTTCTTTCTTTTTCTGTAGAACTGTTTTATGTTATGGTTATTACTGTCTTGTTCTATTTCCTCGAGTTTGTTGTTTAGCCAGTCGTTTTTTTTTCCTTCTATATAAAATGTTTGCGTTATTTCTTTTTATTTCGTATTCTCTTCTGTCTTGTTCTCTACTCGTGTCGATCCATTTAATTCTTGCCTCATTCTTTAGTTTTCTTGCTTTTTCACAGTCGTCGTCGTACCCGTCTTTCGTTTTCTTTTTTGTTGTCTTCCTTCCTAGCACTTCTTCCGCCGTTTCCTGGTTTTACATATTCTAACCTTGAATAAAACGGCATTCAAGGGAACATCTTTTCAAGAATTTTGACATTAAAAATGTGATAATGTGGTAATAAATCAATAAAACAAAAGGTATGTATAAGAGTTTTAAACAAAGAAGGGCAGAAGAAAGTTATTACAGCAGATGCTGAAAATGTTTGCCCGCAACATTTAAACATACATATGTAGATGAAACATTTTCGAAAACATGTTATTTGCATATTTCCATCAATTGGTTGACATGGTCTGGTAAAGTTTACTCGTAAGTCGTCTACGGTGTGCACAAAAGTTTTAAAACTTGAATTTTTTAGATATGGAAACACAAAATAGTCTAAAGGAGTCAAATCACACGCTCTTGGAGTAGGTAAATTGGCCTTTACTAATCAGTCTATCATCGAAAGATTCTCGCAGATATTCCAGAGTAGCTTGTGCAACATGTGGTCTAGCACAGGGATGAGCAACCTTTTTTTACAATGGGCCAACTACAAATTTAAAAATGTTGTGCGGGCCGCATATAGGAAACGTATTAAAATATGAACACTAGATGATAAACTCAAATTATCTCGTTCTTAACAAAATGAACAAAATAACAACTCTATAAAAAAAACACAAATAAAACATATAATAGAAATAGTATAAAAATATCAAAGGGTAATTATTATGGGAAGAAATCTTAAACAAATTTTAATGAGAAGTTTGGCATTGCTTCTTTGCAACCAATTGGTCTATACAGGGTGTATCAGAAACAGGTACAAATATTAAATCCGATGGTAGATTACAATATATACAAACTAGAAAAAACATTGCTTTGGCTTTGGATCTGGCTTAAGATATGAGAAATTAATAATTGAAAATGTGACCCAAAATTGTTTGAATACCACAGAATAATAAAAAAAATTTGAGTTCAAAGACATGTTATGCAAAGGAGAGTAAGATAGAAGTGCAGAAAACTTTCTTATCACCTGCCACAAACCAATACTATTAGGTATACGTCAGTAATTTCTATTCAGTCTGTTGTTGAAGCGGGAAGGCAGTGTTTCGACCAAAATGAAAAAGTTTACGAACATTGAACTTACTGATGTTGTTCTTATTTACGGGGAAGCTCAAGGAAACGCTCTAAGGGCAAGGCAAATGTACTTAAGAGCGATATCCTCAGCGCCGCATTCCAAACAGCCGTACATTTACTAGAACAGTCCAACATTTACGAGATTATGGCACGTATCAACCACAAAACCATCATCGCGGTCGTCCAATAGCAGAAAGGGTTGTTAATGTAGAACAGCGTCTTGGAATTAATGGAGGAAAGTCCTAGTGTTAACACTAGAAGACTTGCGTTGCAACATGGCGTTTCCCATTCTACTGTTTGGCGGATTTTGCAGGACCGGGGACTATACCCTTACCACGTTCAATGCGTTCAAGGTTTGCAACCAGCGGATTATGTGCGTAGACACGATTTGTGTGAATGGCTTCTTCAAAAGTGCAATTTTTATGAAATCGGAACTGCTTTAAAATATATTCATATATTTTTTGTAATTTAATGGCCTTTTTTCTAATTTAACACAGAAATATATATTTAAAAAGTTAAAAAGTAAAGCTTTCACGGGCCGCACGAAAAAGTGAGCCGGGCCGCGGGTTGCTCATCCCTGGTCTAGCAGAATCATATTGGAAATAGCCATTTTGAAGTTTCGTCATCATGAAGTTCAAGAATATTATTGCGATAGTTTTCTGCGTTTACACTTCCGTCAAAAAATTGGGCCGATAATTTTCCTTCTAGATATATCCATATATCCATGGTCCAATTATTAAAGCGTGTAAATCAGTTTCGCGGAAGTACTGCGGTTTTTCAGTGCTCCACATACGCATGTTTTGACAATTGATATACCCGGTTAGATGACACCATGCTTCGTCAGTAAAAAAAAATTATATTCAAAACTTAATTATTATTAAGATTTTTCGTGAAACCACTGGCGATATTTAACGCTATTTAAATAATTTGGGGGGTAACAATTCCTTGCCCATTTAAAGATTATACGGGTCTTGTGAATGAAGAGAATGAGTCAAATAAATAATAAATTATGACGTTTATGATTGCAGACATACGCTTTAAAAACCACAGCCACCCAGGGCTTAAAAACTCATTGAACGCCTATTATAATATCATAATAATCAACTCAGTAAGTAAGTTATTAAAAGATACAGTAACGGGTCTATATCGCATTTTCAATACGTCTACAATCTGAAAATGATATTTACAGATTTATTCAGAAAACGAGAAAAAGAATCACAATATTCGAATAAGAATAATTCCAAACCTAACAACTAGTGGGTGAATGGTTTTAATTTTTTTGGCTATTTCATGCTTCCTTTCCATCATTTTAAACACACTCTGTAATACTTAATGAAAAAAATGCAATTTATTCCGCCAATTAATTATTCTTTTGCATATTCAATTAGTTTTCCGCGCGTTGTTGTTTCTGGTATTTATTTTAATATATGTATCTTTTTATTAAATCTATATATTTATTTAATTATTAGTAAATTAATTTAAATAATAATGAAACGAAATTCACGTGTTAAAATTTTGCTCGATAAAATATGTAATTATGCAACACCTATTTGGAAAAATACATAAATATAGTTATAAATAAAATATATCCTGAGAGTTAGAAAAATATCATTTTAGTTGAAAATTAAATATGAGGATGTTGCTGAACATTAGAAGCGATTTTACTGTTACTAGAAAGAAAACAAAGTTTGGTATAATTGATTTAGAATTGTTAACCAATTCTGTTATTTTATTCATTTAGTACTTAAAAATAATTCGAAAGCGGAGCATGTGTGCAAGAAATCGGATACAGCAGGAAGACAAAACATCCGAATGCATATAGAAGTAGAGAACTGGTGCCAATTGTAACATTCTTGCAACCTATTGTTGCGGATAACGTTTTAAACGCGTACATATAACTTTTCTAAATAGAGTTGGTAATAAAACAAATATGAAAACGGCAATCTGGAAGTTAATTTCGTAGTTTTTAATTCTTGGCAAGGAGTCGATAATTTGCTGCAGCAATAAATTTTCACTGCTGAGTTTTATATGTCATATTTGTAGAACACAGGTGCGAAATCAAACATCGTTTTGGTACTTATAATTTTTCACCCCATTTCCTCGCATTAAATGCATGGCGTTCTATAAGCCGTTGATTTAACAGTCTAATAAAAACTATGGCGGCAGCGTAGTACTGTATGCACTTACACATTTTTATGTGCCTTTATAGCTTGTGTGTGTGTGTGTGGTTTTATAAAAGTAGATCGATTGCACGTTATTTGTCGCTTTGTCGATAATATGTTCAGTTTATATTTTGCCCCGGCATTTGCATGTTTAACGTAAGTACCTACAGGTTTATAATTTTCTTTGATGGATCAGTTTTTTCTGTTTTCCCCGCTCTATTCATTATTTGCTTTTTAAATTCTGTATATATTTAAACCTTTTTCCACTAGCAACAAGTTTTAGTAAATTCTGCTTATTTAAAAATTAATTCCAAAATCATTATTAATACATTTATATTAACGTACTGATTCTCGTGGGAATATGTTAATGAAGTTCCTGACGAAGTTTTAAGAAAAGCGATCTGCATGCGATTATTGAGAAATTCATGATTATTCAATGCGTTCAATACGTCACCCGCTTTAGTTTTATGCAATAAAATGTTCCTGGAAATATTGATTTGGTAACGGTTACTTAGGTATTACCAATCTATGCTTTTTAATATATTCACTGTAGTTTTTTAAACCATTTGAAATCAGATGTTAATTTATATTTTTAACATGTTGATGTGGATGAAAATCTAAATGTAACAAACGATAGGCTTAAAGGACGAGGTAGCCCGTTCCTGAAAACAGATTTTAAATTAGTCTCGGCTATTTTAGGTGTTTTAGGAAGTATCTGTTAGGAGTCGACTTTATTTAATCAGATTCGAACCATTCTCTGAAAAAAATTTTTTTTCTGATTTTGTTTACGAAAATGAATCTTTTTACTTTTCTCTTAATGTAAACAACAATTCAATTTCAAATTTGGCATACTTGTTTTCCACTTGCACAACTAGCGTATGACATAATTTGGTACTTCTGTGTCATTTAAAAGAGTACCCTTATTAACTAAAAAATAAGCCATCAAATGCTAAAACAAGACACAAAAATGAGAAACCAAATAGACCATATACTGATAGATGCTAGGCATGCAACAGATATGTTAGACAGCAGACACTACAGGGACGCAGACATCAATTCTGACCACTTTATGGTAGTGGCAAAGATAAGACAGAGAATATGTAAAGAAAGAAACCTAAAGGGGACACAACAAATGCAATATAATACCGAGGAATTAATTGTTAATACAGAAAAGAGAAGAGAATATCAGAGAGCCCTAGAAACAAGAATAGAAAAGGTAAAAGAAGAAAAAGGAGAAGAACCGGAAGGGGTAGAAGAAAGGTGGAAAAAAGTGAGCGCAGTAATAGCAATATCAATAGGAATAAACGAAATAGTGGGAGAAAAGAAACGAAGGATAAACAAAAAATGGTACGACGAAGACTGTAAACAAGCAGTGGAAGAAGGAAATAAAGACAGACTGGAGATGTTGAGGGTCAATACGGAAGAAAAGATAAAACAATTTGCTAACAAAAGGAAAGCAGTAAAGAAAACATGCAGAGCAAAAACGAGAATGTACGAACAACAACTGGAAAAAATTGAAGAGTATGGACAAAGTAGGAATGTAAGGCAATTTTATAAGGAAGGAAAAGAGAGGTTTCCAGCCAAGAACAACGTTATGTAGAGATAAGGACGGGCGTTTGTTAGGTAGCAAAGAAGAGATAATTCAAAGATGGAGGAACTATTTCGTCGAGCGTTTGGGTACACACGATAATATTGAACAGTACGCAGAGGAAGGGGCGCTGGAGCAAGAAAAGGATGTGGAAACAAAAGTACCAACATATAAGGAACTAGAAGAAGTAATAATGAAAATGAAGAATTATAAGGCACCGGGGCAGGACAGTATAACGATAGAGATGATAAAATACGGAGGCCCAATAATAATAAGAGAAATATACGAAACCATAACAAAATCTGGGAAGAAGAAATTCCGGAAGAATGGATTGTTGCCATCATCTGCCCACTACATAAAAAGGGGGATAAGACGAGATGCGAGAGCTACAGGAGCATAGCACTATTAATCGTCGGGTACAAAATATTTAGTAAGTTACTTGAGAAAAAATTAAGTGTTTATATGGAAAAAGCGGTAGGAGATTATCAGTGCGAATTCCGAAAAAACCGGTCGACAATCGATCAGATCTTCACAATAAGGAACACGTTAGAAAAATTCTATGTATTTAATACCGACTTACACCATATGTTTATTGATTTTAAGAAGCGTACGACTCCATAATAAGAAACGAATTATACAAAGGGTTATAAGAGATGAAAATACCGCCAAAATTAATGAATCTAGTGAAAATGTGCTTAGAAGATACTAAAGCGAAAGTGAGAATTCAGGATCAACTGTCAGAAGAATTCCAAATAGAGATGGGGCTGAGACAAGGAGACGCTCTATCAATAACACTTTTCAACCTGGTGCTAGAAAGGGCGGTACGAAGCCTACCAATAAACCCTGGAGGCACAATCTTCAACAGGCAAAACCAAATACTAGCATATGCGAATGATATAGATCTCATTAGCAGAAGTAAGAAAGAGCTAGAAGAGATGTATAAATATTTCGAGGAAGTAGCAGCAATACAGGGTTTAAGAGTAAACGCCGCAAAAACTAAATATATGATAAGGACAAGGAACACAGGAAAGATCGAAAATATCACGGATATAAGCATAAACGGACAACGTTACGAGAAAGTCGAGCGCTTCGGATATTTAGGGTCATTAATTACGGAGGGAAATTAAATACGAGAAGATGTGAATGTTCGCGTAATGCAAGGGAATAGGTGTTTCTACGCACTACAAGATGTGCTAAAATCAAAAACGCTCTCAACAAACTCTAAAATAAAAGTGTACAAAACGATAATAAGGCCTGTGGTGTTATATGCAGCAGAGACTGGAGCCTCACAAGAAAAGAAGAACATATGCTGGAGACACTGAAGCGGAAGATCCTGCGGAAAATATACGGAAAGGTGAGAATGAACCACGAGCTCAAAGTAATGTTTAAAGACCCGGCTATTACCAATGAAATATGAAGCAGACGTCTGAGTTGAGCAGGGCATGGAGGATTCGCGGAGTGATAAGAAAACTCTAATGGGAAAACTTGATGGAAAGAGAACACAAGGAAGACCAAGAAGTAGATGGATTAACAATTTAGAAAGTGACATACAGGAGCTCGGAATAAAGAACTGGAAGAAGAAAGCAAAAAACAGAAAGGAGTGGGCAAGGATTTAAGAGCTGCGAAGGAAAAACTGCAACAACATACATAACGACAATAACAGCAGCCTGCGACAAACAGTGATGAGATGATCAGACAGCCTTGTTCACTATATCAGCAGGGTTGGGGGGGGGGGGGTAACCGCTGCCTCCACAGGCTCCGTAAACCGAGAGGGAGGCTATGGTCCTTCAAGAACTAGCGAAGCCAAGGAGTAAGTGAATAAGTAAACAACAATTCAATTTCAAATTTGGCATACTTGTTTTCCACTTGCTCAACTAGCGTATGACATAATTTGTTGCTTCTGTGTCATTTGAAAGAGTACCCTTTATTAACTAAAAAGTATGCCATCAAATGCTAAAACGCAAGAATGCAACAATGGCGCTAATAATAAGGGCACTTTCAAGAGACGCAGAATTACCAAATTATGTCATATCCGAGTAGAGCAAGTGGAAAACAAGTACGCGAAATTGGAAATGGTGTTTATATTCAGAGAAAAATAAAAAACAGTTATTTCGTAACCAAAAACAGAATTTTTTTAAATCGTAGCAAATAAAGTTGACTCCTAAAAACCCAAATTTGCGAAATTATACTAGTATCTAATTTGTCTTCAGGTATGGGGTACCTAGTCCTTAAATTTATTCTTCAGAAAATTATGGATCCAAGAAACTGCACCAAATTGTAAGGTTGCACCAGTTAATCGGCATCAAATCGGTCATTCTTGGTCTTTGTTATTATTATTAGGCACGTATGATGTAGCAAGAAGACCATAGATGACAGAAATTTGGAAAACTCATTGGATTCAACATGTAGAAATACATAAAAAACATATACTATTTCCTGGGACACACAATTTAAGCGATATAATTACATTATAAATAATCGTCGCCCAATTAATCGGTATCGGCCGCTTGGTCGGTAATAAGGAAAATTTGCTTTAAGTGCAACCCTACCAAATTTCCCTATTTTTCAAAATTTAAGAGAACTAGGAATCTAGTCTCAAAAACAAACAAATATCATGTTGAAAAATTAGGTCATAGAATTTGGATTGAACTAAATTTTAAATTTATAACGGTAGTGCATTTTTGAAATTTCTAAATGCATAAATTAATAGTTATTTGTTAAAATCAAGTATTTAGAAATTAAACTGTTCACCGTGTAATGCTGTATATATAGGCCAGACAATTAGAAAGTTTGATACTAGCTACAAAGAATATTATATAAATACAATACCCTGAAAAATCTAGTACTCTAAATGCTTGTTAGAACACAACTATGTATTGACATCAAATAATATAATTATATGTTTGCATTTCTACGACGATGAATGTAAATTGGATATACTTGAGGCATTCATACATACCCAAACACACTTAAACAAATACACCTTTAATGAATGAGCAAATTGAGCTCTTAGACTCTCCACCTTTGAAGGTTTTGGAGTAGAAGACCAAAGCCAAGTTTAAACCAAGCTCCAATTTGCTGTCAACTACAAATGTTGATATTGTTTTTGACAATGAAATATCGTATGTTAAAATACTTACAAAGCACAAATTTTAACTATTATTTTAAACTTAAACTATTAATATAAATTTCAACGAAGTAAAGCAAGAAACATTAACAAATATTAAAAATAATTGTTTTAGTAGCATTGAACAACGATTTTTACGAATCTCAATTTCTAGTTGCCAATATACTCTAACTCCAAGTTAACAGATCTATTTAATCATCGAGAGAAGCGCCAAAGAAAACTTCCCGTCTGCATCAAATGGATCACATCACCATTACACACATTACGTTCCTTGCTTTTAAATTTCAAACATGTTGATCCTTGTGCCCTATAATGAGGAATTTTCTACATGAAGTAATTTTAAATTAGTGCAGTTTCATTTAAAAGCCTTTCAAAAATACAGTATCAAGAGATTCTCACTGAAGGATGTTCCAGTGCTTATTATAGACTCGTAGAATTATAATTCGAACATCTTAAATTATACTAAATAGAAAAATGGGTGCATCATTAATCGGCGTTGCCTTATCGGCCGACATTTATATACAATGTAATTATGTATTTTGATATGAAATGCGTATTGTAATGCAGGTAATTTATTATATTTCATAATTACAGTTAAGGAGCTACTATCAATAATACAAAAAAAATTGCTGTCATCCATGGTTTTCTTGCTATAGCATACGTGTCTAGCAATAATAATAAAGAACGAGAATGATCGATATCATAACCGATTAATCGGCCGAAAAGCTGAAACCTAATAATCGACAAAATGACCGATATTGCCAAAAGCAATTAGACGCTATTAAGAATATATTTTGCGGGAGCGGAAGTGTTGTTTTAGGGGGTTATAATGCTCGTCATGGGTGGACGTTTGAGTGAAATGCTCTACGTTTTTATTTAATACGCTATGGGCAAATTCTTTATTCATCGTTTAAATATTTGCTAAATAAATCTGAATCAAAATAAGCAAAATGTCAAAAATAACAGAGTGGTCTTGTAGTGAAAACGGGAAAACATTATGCTAATAAGAGCAAAAAAGCATTAATGGATTTTTATTTAGTAAAAGCGCTTTTTAACGTCACAATTTCTGGCAGTTCGCGTGCACAGGAACATTCCAGTTTATTAGTTCTTTATCTGGTATATTTTTATAAGTTTATTTTTATGTGATAATAAATAATACAGGCGCTTTCCAAATATTATCCTACTAAATTAAGATAAAGGCTTAGACTATTTTATTTATGTTCGCACTTTTTATTTTACCATATCCATGCTTATCTTTTATGCGCCATGATATAACAGTTACAGGGTCGTATACGGCCGTAAACTCTGAAGCTTGCCGAAATATTACTTGGATTTCGTAATTTTATACCTAATCTGATATTTTTTTATTTTGTCAAACAATTGACATGGCATTTAAAAATCTACACTGAGCTCCAGTCAAAATCGGAGCTTAATAAAAAATTTTAAATCAAAATAATAATTAACAAAATATGTAAACCGGGTAGCTCGGTGAATGTAACAGTCAGTTACAGCACAGGCGATTCCGGGTTTGATCCTCGAGAGCTAACGTATTATCTAATATTTTAGCCCCTGGAGGAAAATCCCCGTGGGTAATAATAGGAGGCTGAAGCGTAGCACTGGCCACACCACCTGATTTGTAATACAGTCCGGTCCCAATAAAAATAGCAGTTATATTTCTTTGTGGTCTTCTTGCAATGGAACCTATGTTATATAATTGCTCTATCAATTTATTTTCATTATTTGTTACTTAATCTTTGTATTTGGTATCAATTCGTTGAACTCGTCCGCGATAGAAGGAATTTTCAGGTCATTATGGAGCATCTGATTGCTGACATACCATGGGGCATCTACTTATTATTGGTATGAGCACTTTAGACTGTAACATTTACGAAACGTTCAGATTTGTTGGCTATGTGCATCTCCGCAACTAGAGCCCATAAGTCCGTATAATGTTATATAATAGTAGCTGTAGTATATAGGTTCACCATGGTGATAAAGCTCTACAAAATTCATAATTTTGTTATTTAATATTTTTTGGGAAAACCCCGAAACAGGCCAATTTTATTTATTAAAAAGACACTTCCTAACGTAATTATTTTTCTATCGGCTTTTGTTTCTGCCCTATGACGCCATCACTAATATCTTAAATGCCAACCCGATTTTTCCACAAATTACAATTTTTTTGAGAAAAATTCGCTTGAATTTAAAACATTGTCCACCATTAACCAGTTGGTATTGACTAGCACGTGTGCAAACACTTTATGTTGCACGCTTAGTAATTTTCGGGCTGATAATTTCCATTTCTAAACGAATCCGACGCTTTAAATCGTCTAAATTGTTTGACCTACTAATGTAAACTGGCGATTTCACATGATCCCATAGAAATAAGTCGTTAAGTCAGGTAATCGCCCAAGCCATTCAAACGGTTCTCGCCGCCTTATCCATCTATCAGAGAACAAATCATCAAGAAACTGCCGAACTTGTACACCAAAGTGAGGAGGAATTCCATCTTGTTGAAACCAAATGCTTGGGTTTAGAAAAAGAATTGCTAGGGCTGCAACTAACTCAAAAAGCAGAAAATCTAAATATCGAACCGCATTCAAATTTTCTTCAAAAAGTAAGGTCCTAGAAGACAACCTCTTATCATTCTCACCCATATATTCACTTTTCATCTATACGGGCTGAGTGATTCTTGATACGAGTGCGGATTTTCTTGTGACCAGTATCTGCAGTTGTGACGATTTACAGAATCATTCAGACACAAAGTGGTTTCTTCAGAAAAAATAATATTACTTAAAAAGTTGGGATTGCAACATTGATTCTTCACAAAGTTGTAGTCGTCGGTCTGGACCATCATCGTTCATTTAACACGTATATGAAATTTGCTTTGTAAGGGTGGTGTTTTTCTTTTTCAAACATTTTTACTACAAGTGAATGGCTGGTATTAGTGCTTAAATCAATTTACTTACTCTTCAGCTTCAACCAACACACAATGCGTGAGGCAGACCTTCGCGAGGTAAATCTTTTACACTCCCAGTGGTATGTTCTTGATTAAATAACTCACAAGCTTCCTCGTTAGTTCTTAATCTATCGCCGTATCCAACTATCATTAGAACTTCTATTATTTTCCTTTCAATTAAACCCACCATTTGTACTTTAAATTTAAAAACGTATCACTGTTTTACAAAGGTGACAAAGTCAACAATTTAATGTTCCCAAGGAAATAGATGTGGTGTTATTTTTGCACATGCTTGTAAATGCCAACTGGTTAATGGTGGACAATTTGAACATTTCCGTTAGATAATTTTATCATAATGTTCTAATTTTTGTTGAAAATAAATTCTGAATGTATTGAACTTTGTGTATTTTATATCACCATTGGTGAGGAAGTGCATCAAAAGAAGAGAGAAAAATAAGGTTACAATTAAAAAAATTAATGATGACGTCATATAGCAGAAGCAAAAGCCGAGAGAAAAAAGACTCATTTTAAAAAATAAAATTGACGTGTTTCGAGTTTTTCCCAAAAAACATTAAATAACAAATTAAATTTCGTCCGGAACTGTATCGCCGCGCTGTGTAATAGTACCTATAGTATAATAGTAGAAACCATTACTATTAATAAAAAGCATTAATTACCCAAATGTTACATGCGCAGGTTCAATTCTGGCAATAATTTCATTAGACGTCCAGTTGTTTTCTAACTACTTAACAATAGTACAATAGATTGATCTATGTATATAAAATATATTATTTAGAGTTGAAAAATTAATACTAACACTAAAAATGAACACGGAAACAATTAAATTAAACACATTTCCTATGGGTTGTTATAGAATTATTTATATCGTAACAAAGAAACTATAATAATAGTATCTTTTTCAGATAAGTATATAATGTGAATGCCTACGGCAGTTCAGTTAATGAGTGCTCATTCAAAAGCTGTCAGGTTATTTTTATTGCAACAGCATAACACTCTTGATACCAAACGAGAAAACAGCGTGTGGTGAAATTAAACGCAAGTGCTAAATTCGCGCAGTTTAATCCGTTTAAAATCAAATTAAAGATGAAAAATATCAGGCATAGAGCATAATTTATAGGGAGGGAATAAAAAGGGTTAAAGGAGGTCGAAATACCTGCAAAGGAACTGCATAATGTATATTACGGAAATGACTACTCTAAATTGTAATAAAGACCCTGCAAGTACTCGTATATTATACAGAGTATTATTCCTCCCCGAAAACGAAAATCAGGTTATAAGGTGTAATACAGTTCTTGCTAGATAAGGATAGACAGAGACATTAGGCAAAGTTTAAAGAGATTTTGCATTATTATGCCCATACCAACGGGAGGCGTTAATATACTGTAATCCCTTGAGCAAAGAACGCGGGTGAATAATACATTCATTTGCATAGTACGATTCACGTAAACCGACAGTTACGTTTCCCTAAAAATTAGCCGACATTTCAAGTAGAAAACCAAGATAAAGCCTGCACTAAACCCACCAAACACGAAGAGCTGTACTCATTTTTCTGCCATTAAATTAAAAACTATGCACGTCTACTACAGAATTGCAATTTTATTTAATACATTTTCTATATTTTCCTTGCAAATGCGTAGATAAAATAAAACAATCAACTTATGATTATGATTTTTTATAAAATATTCTACAAAGTATGTACGTTCGAGAGATAACTAAGTAAATTTCATATTTAATACGCTAAAAATTTTACAAAATATATGTAACATCAGTGAAAAAGGATACAAAGGTTGAAAATATTAGACCCATAATTTTCGTTTTCGTTAAGTATAATATTTTGTTACAAATACATCTGGAAAGCTACTATATTTTGAAAGCATGGGATTAGCGTAATAATAGCAGATACAGAACTACGCTACGCTCAGGCACAAATGGGCTAAGCCAGTCAAAAATTACTTTTCATAACACATATGTAATATCATATTAAACTCGTTAATGTCCATAGGCCTCATAATAGGATAAGGTAGATATGTCGATGAATAAACCACAGTCGAATCCCATAAAATAGATTTAATGTTGTTAAAGGTATAAATAGGTAACGTTAACGTTTTCGAACCCACTGAGATTCATCTTCAGACGAATAAGGATATATCAAAAAAGCAAAATTCTGAAAGATTGTAGGAAAAATTCATTTAAAAGAACACCATGATTAAACTAAATAAGCACTTCATAATTAAGGAAACTCAACATATTACGGCAACGCCGAAATTAAATAATATTCTACAGTAAATCAAATCATGGTACTAAATGTTATTTTAAATTTAAAATTTAAAAACCCAAACATTTGGGCCAAATTAGAATGGAATGCAACAATCAAAAAGGAATATGGCGGTTAGTTTTCCTTTTTGATTGTTGTATTCCATTCTAAAAAGTTACCGAAACAACATAATGTTTTATAAAAATAATCAATAGAGGTATTATAAATTAGCAGCTATTAGGGATAATTCGATAGACGATATACTCAGCGAAAATACGTATGGCAACACTGTCAAAACTTAACTAAAAAGCTAGTTTAAGCTTTTTTTAAATGCGAGTCAATTATCTGTATCTTGTTAAATATTGCTGTAAACGAAAATTTAAAGAAAAGCTTAAATCCTGCAAATATCCTCCGTCACACAAGTTAGAGAGAATAAGGCATAGGAATCAACAGCATATATACAGTCGCACGCCATGACTCATCACTAGTACACGTGTACAAATATCCAATTTACTATTGTTTTATATAGAAACTGTTAAACTGAAACTGAAAATTTTGTGTTTGTAATACCAAAAACAAAGTACAAGTACTAGATCATACAGTAACGAAACAAAAGTTTGATTTTTATTATATATTAGTAAGTTCCATTTGCGTTATAGCAACAATATGACAGTGGCGGCTCGCCAAGTGAAGTAGGTGAAGTGCTTCTTCACCTAAAATTTTCATTCAATAGCGAATATTTATTTAAATTACATAACAAATTATTTATCGGCATTACACCTATTAGGAGTTGTTTATTTATAGCATACATACTGGTAGATACAATGAGCTTAGTGACAACAAACAAAAATTTAAATTTTAAATTCAGTTCCTCGAGCGTCGACCACAAAAAAACCATACCTACAACACTCGAGCAAATTGTAGTGAAGAGTCGGCCTCAAACGTATTTTAACTCTGCACTTATACCTCCGTTGCCATGGTAACGCCTACGTCACTATATAGAATTGGTTCGCGGTGAAACGCGAAAGTGAGGAGTTTACTAGCAAGCAACCGCAGAACTTCATATTGCGGTTTTTTATTTTATTCGTTCATTTATGAATTATAGTTAATTCGTAACTATTACTATTATTGATTGTGTTGTGCATTTGTACTCGTATTGTGTGTGCTTCTGTTTTGGAAAGTTTACTTTTATACGTAGATAACTACCAGGAGAATTATGAATCCTATTAATGACATAGTGTGCAGCTCGTTAGAGACGCCATTCAGGGATTGGAAGGAAGAAGATGAAAAAGACGTTTTAAATCAAGGTCGACCTACAGTTGGTTTGACAATTTCCGCGAAAAAAGACTTAAAATGTAGTGAAAAACCATATCTTAAGTTTAAAATTTCTTGATTCACCGAATACAAATGGTTATGTAGCAGCCCAATACTACAAAAATTATTTTGTTGGCCTTGATTAGTCTTTTGTACAAAACAGTCTGTCTGGAACAGGGAGGGATTTGCAGATCTGTGAAATACTACAAGGGCGTTACATAACATCCCGACTCTAAAGATCATTTAATATGTGCATTGCAGTTAAAGAATTTTGAGAAAAATCAAAACACCGTAGGCGATGCTTTAAAAGAAAAAGCGAGACTTTTTAAAGCACAATTTAATGAAAATGTTGGATGAAATAGACTTTTCCTCCAAACAGTTAGCCACAGTTTTGTATTTAAGCAAACAAGAATTGGCGTTTCGTGGACACGGCGAAAGCAGTGACTCAGCAAATTTTTTCTATTTGTTATTATTAGGGTTATTATAATAGCACTTCACCAATTTTTTTAACCGCGAGCCGCCACTGCAATATGAATAGTGCATATCATAAAAATATTTATCATATTAAAAATGATCACAATTTTTATTTATTTATACAATATTTCTTCAGAAATTCTGGCGTTCCGATTTAACGTTGCACTGTTGGACTCCGTGTTTTTCATTAGCGCTGAGGAGAAGCACGTGGTAGAGAAGAGACCAGTGTCCAGTGGGACGAAAGGGCTGTTAACGAATAAATAACTCGAATAGCAAGGAATTAATTTTTAATTTTAAGCTAATCTTATTTGCGTCTCCTTTTCGATTTTTCAATTTTAAGAAAAATTAAGCTACGAAAATTAGAATATAGACAAAAAAAAAGAGAGGATAGTCAATCGGGAAAGAGCAAGCGTGGTGGAAAAATAAAAAGTCAAAGAAAGAGTAAAATGTAGTAATATAAAAAGAATAAATCAATTGCAACCATATAGTCACCGGGCATGACTCATAGATACTACCGCATTCCTATTGAAATGGAATTTATTTAGTCAGTACTGATACACATTGTGACTACAAATATGAAATTTGCTATTCTTCAACAACGAAAGATATTTTAAATTTTGGAAAACGTTCAATACCTTCTACGCGAAACACAAGTTTTCGGCTAAACATTACATTTGGTATAATAATAGCTCTAGACGTAAACCTATCATCAGTATCCAATAATTGATATTTATCTCGCTTAATAAGAAAAAAAAACCTAAAATTTTCTATTAATTGTAAAAAAAGTGACAATACAAACAATTAGGAATCGTTTACATCTTCATTTCTTCCTAAATCTCAAATAGTTTATGAGGGAAAATAAAACACAAAATTAAAAAATTAATGAGAAAATTTTACGATTAAGGTCGCTCATTCGCTTTGCCAAATTTAGAACTATGCTCAGTTTATATAAAATGCACCACCCATTAAAAATAAAGCTACGTGTTTGAAAATTTGTTAAAATAATGTTTTATTATTACGTATGAAATGATCACTATTTCCGGTTGTGGTGTTCGTCTACTGTCTCTCATCAACTTGTTGCTTAGAAATAAACAATATCTAGTAAATATTAATTAGCTGTTTCCAGATTTTGTTACATTTTGTGACAGAATTAATGTTTTAAAATGCCTCCAGTAGGACAACGTAGAAATTTTAACCACATTTCCGATATGGATAGAAGTCGAATTATCGGCATGAAAGAAGCTGGACTTGTTTTCGTGAAATTGGTAGAAGAGTAAATCGGGACCACACGAATATGGTCTGCTTGGTCAGAAGAAGGCATTCAGCGACATCGTCCAGCTGATAGACCTCCACGTAGCAGCAATGTTCGTGAAAATCGACTTCTTCGAAGAATGGCTACACGAGACCGCCTTCAAACAACAAGGTCTGTTGCTGTAGATTGGATGCGAGCTCTTCACCGCCGCGCGTCAATGGCTACAGTTTACAGAAGAATCTCTTCTTTTGGACTGTGATCCTACCGTCCATTCCAACGGCTCTCTTTAACTGCACATCACAAGGCTGTTAGGCTTGTTTGGTGTAAGAGCGGCAGCATTGGAATCAGCAATCGAACGACATTGTCTTCAGTGATGAATCATGATTTTGTTTGTGGGCAAATGACGGACGTAGGAAGGTACGTCGATATCAAGGAGAAAGACGAAATCTAGAGTTTCTTGAAACACGCCATACAGTTTTAACATCTGGAGTTATGGTTTGGGGTGCGATTTGTTTCGGTAGAAGATCACCTCTTGTGTTCGTCCCAGGCACTTTAAATTCTTATCGCTATATTCATAATGTCCTGGAACCGGTGTTAGTACCATTCATGCAGACGTTGCTAAACGGTATTTTCCAACAGGATAACGCACGTCCACACACTGCAACATTAGCAAAACGTACCTCCAACAAGCACAATTGCAAATGTTGCCCTGGCCTGCACGATCACCGGACTTATCGCCGATCGACTAAGATTATTGCCAAGAGCTCCTAATAACTTAGACGAGCTGAGACACCAACTTGAGGTTATATGGAACGAGATACCCCAGGAGAACATAGACCACTTGATTGAAAGCATGCCACGCGAGTAAATGCTTGCATTGCTGTTCATAACGATGTTACACATTATTAATTTTGTTTTCGTTGTTATTGTTTTCTTATAATTGTTAATCTTTTTTTATGAAAACCTGATCAATGCATACGCAATAATGAAACATTATTTTAGCAAAGTTTCAACCCCGTAGCTTTATTTTTAATGGATAGTGCATTTCATATGAAACGAAATGTATATAGACAAATAAAACCCTTTTGTAGAAACAAAAACTTTTAAATTATTTAAATTATATTTAAATGCATATCCGTTCAAACTACCCCAAAGCTGCCGAAAACTATAGCTGTAATCCGTTTTACTTAAAAATAATGTTAATATATGGGCCAATGCCTAATATTTTACTTGTGTAGAACACTAATCGATGACATTTAATTTTGTGAAAACCAAAAAATAGGAAGCTGACGTTTTAGAATTTCATTTTAAGATTAGAATCAGATCTTCGAAATTTCTAAAAGTAAGATTATGAACCTCGAAATCATGATGGAAATTTCTTTTAGAACACCGTACCAAAAATGACTTTTACTTGAAATGGACCCAAAAACAGGGGTAGTTTGTTAGCAGGAGAATGTAATTTCCATTTGGAAATGTGAGATATATCAGGTGCAGTGTCCTCGGAATTAAGCTTTCAATCGTAAAAAATGGCGTTCCATGGGCGAGGTAGAAAAATGGGCTACCCGGGAGAACTTAATTCCCTGCAAATGGCGTTCGAGCTTTTAAGTTCATTAGGCAAAATTGAAATAAATATGTAATTTATGTGCAGCAGACAGGTAAGTAAATCTAGATGTGCAGCCCTCATTACCAGGGCGGGTGGATTAGGTTGTATAGGGCTCATGGTATTTGCCGTGGAGTTAGCGTCGTGCCCACGGCCGCTCCGTGTTGCAGCACTAAATCTGCGTTACGTGCCCTGATGCTCTGATAAAGGCCTCATTAGTAAACCGTAAATCGGGCGATAGTGCCGCCTCAAGCCCTCCAACTAAATACCATATTTACTACGAATTATACAAACCCCGATATTTAAACTGCCCTAATAACTGCTATCAGTTTCCACTTAATGGTGTTATAAATAAGACTCCTTTAGATATTATCCCACAGGAGACCATTAAAAACGTATTAAGAAGATGATGCCGGATTTTAACTTTTCTTATTGGAAAACTTTGATTAAAAATTAATTATTCCACGCTGCTTTCCATCCATTTACTACATGTTATCGTAAATTCAGCGTACTTCACAATCTTCCAGAATAATGTATACCTGTTTTATGTTATAGCGTTTTAAATTAAATTTTACTTTTCACTCGATCTACAAGCAAAACCTCTGGAATCTATATAATTTTATTTATTTCAGAAAACCAGTCCAATTACGCCATGTTATTGTGGTAGATAACTCAGGTTAGGCAAAAGGTTTTAAAATATCTTGGTTTTAAACCTAGACACCTCCGATGCAGCGAAATAAAAATATACTACAGCAACCCGCCGTACACGATCCCTCAATCCGGCTTCGGCTATCATTGCCAAAAACTTTCTCCGCTATTTCTGTCAGTCAGATTCGACATTACTCAGTAAGTTCCCGTTCTTTCACGTTAATGGTAAAAAGAAACACGTGCCAGATAAGAGAGCCGGTGCCCGGCTGGGGGGTCTAACGCCTGCAAACGACGAACAATAATGTTACATATTATTATTTCATATCTTCTGTAAGTGTTCAAAATGAATGTATGAAATTTCGCCAATACTTAAAGACAACTTTAAGGAATTAACAATTTTATACGGGTCTAGTTGTTTTCCGAAGAAACAAAAACTAGACTCTTCGGACCTTCCTTGTCGCTAAACATAGTTCTCAGTTACAAATCTCAAAGTTTTTAACCGCAGGAAAAATGAAACTCTTCAATTGAGTGCAGATCCCCATAATTACTGAAATTACTTTTTAATGACAGAATTTCAAAAAGTATCCAGTCTATTTGCCCCTAGACCTCAAACGTGTTTTTCTGTTGACATACTCAAGGTTGTAATGCATGAAAAAAACTAAAATTTATAAAAATGCATACAAACGGAGAATATTTTTGAATTTCCAAATATTACAGAACAAATTACTTCAGATAGCACTTATTTAGTTTCCACAAAAATACCAAAGGATTTCTGTTTTAGATGTTCAAAAATTCCAAGTCATTTTGCGTGGTTCTACTAAAATATTCCGTTTTAAGGCATTTAAATCGAAAATTCGCTAAATCCGCGAAACCGCTCAGTAATTTAAAATTTCTATTATATATATTCTATTCACAACAATTGCTTCAAAAGGCATTTACCCAGTTTTCAAAACAATGCTAAATACTTGCTAGTTAGAAAGTTCTAAGATTCAAAGGCGCTTCGTGTGGTTCTATTACAATATTCCTGGTTTTAATGAATGTCACAACGAAAATTCGCTTAATCCGCAAAAACGCGTATAATTTAAAAATTTCTGAATTAACTATTGCAGAAAAAATTGCTTTAAATTGCTCCTAGTTTTCAAAACAATGCTAAACGGTTTCAATTTTGAAAGTTCAAAATTTCGATGGCGTTGTGTGTAGTTCTGTTGCACGAAATAACGAAAACTCGCCAAATCCAAAAAAACGCTGAAAAATTCGGAATTTCTGAGTAAACTATTAAATGCAGAAAAAATTGCTTTAAAGGAGGTTTCTCTAGTTTTCGAAATAATGGTAAAGGCTTTCTATTAAAAAACTGCAAAAATTGGAAGGTGTTTTGTGTATTCTAGTAAAATCTTACCGGGATTTTAAGGCATGGTTCGGCATAACGAAAATTTGTCAAACCCGCGAAAACGATAAATGTTTCAGAAATTCTGAGTTAACAATTGCAAAAAAACATTGCTTTAGAAGGTGTTTTTCTAGTTTTCGAAACAATGCTAAACTGTTTCTATTTGGAAAATTACAAAATTCGAAGGCGTTCTTTGTGTTCTATTAACATATTCCAGGTCTTAATGCATGGTAAAACGAAAACTTGCCAAATCCGTAAAAACGCTGAAAAATTTTCTAGTTAATTATTGATGAAAAAAATGCTTTAAAGGGCGTTTCTTAGTTTTCAAAACAATCCTAAACGCTTTCTAGTTTGAATGTTCAAAAATAGGAAGGTGGTTTATTTGTGTGGTTCTATTAAAATACTCAATGTTTTGTATGGCAAAATGAAAATTTGCTCAATCCGTGAAAATGCCAAATTATTCAGTATTATTGTCTTAAAACATATTTTTCGTTAAAAATTTTAAATACTAAACTGGGGATAAAACGAAAATCCTTAAGACAATGGCATTTTCCGAAATAACGAAATCCTTTTCATTTCTTTATTTCATTTCATAGTTTCTAATTTTGAAAATTATGTGGTCTTGGTAAGCATTCTTTTTCAGAGTAATTTTTTTAAGTGTTCAATATCATTTTTGTCCTATTAACGGGGAAACTTCTAGGATTTTAGTATGGTTTTCCTAAAAAACAATTACCATTAAAAGCTTAAAATACTATCGTACAGTTAAGAAGAATGTCCTGATTTTTAGTCTCCAAGCATTGTTGTCAGAAAGAAATGTACCTTGACCACATGCTTATCTACAACTAATAAATCTGACTGATAACGGACACTTCATTCAAAACCATTTAAAAATAAAATTAATTACCAACACCGTATACCCGGCGATTAAAACATATTTTGTTACAGGTTCTGAACAATTTCAGCCTATATGCCACACACCACATGGAAATGTTTCGGTTGCCTAGGTAAATGCTTAAAAGTACTCAAGCATTTGTCATGAATGAACTTCGCTATTTTCTGGGAGCTGAACATGCCAAATATTGTAATTTCATAGAGTCGTTATACGCTCCAATACCTTTACATGCTACCGGCCGAATACAGGAATTTAGTAACATATGGCGAAAGGGGTTCACAATATAAACAAATTGCGTAAAATGTAACAAAAAGAATCCGACACTTTGCTTTTATTTACAGAACCCCAATAAAAATAAAATTGTTGATGACTACAGGGACTTCCTGGTGGGACAAGTTACAAGTAATTAAAAACAATTAATTCGCCTCGTGCTTCTGTTTTGTTACAATTTCACAATAACTTCATGTTTAATTAACCTAGTAAAAATACACACGTTTACCAAAACATGTGACCACACAAAACACCTCATCAGCATATAAGGCTGATTATTTTATTATACGGTATTGTTTTACAAACTCGGAAGTTTAACTTGCGAAAATGTTAATGACCAGCAATAATACAGACATATGAATTGAAACTTTCAGAGGTATCAGGAATTCCTAAAATAACAACTAATTTAAATTTAATGCATTAAAAGGCTCAAAAAGGCCAACAATTCACCTTGGAGCATGTTGAACATTATCTAAACTACCGAAAGAATTTCCACTACTTTAAAACAGTAGCTTAACGATAATAACACTAGTTTCTTAAAAGCTATTCGAAAAATCCAGATAAACCACATTTATTTTTATACAACCTTATGGTTTTTTGTTTATCAAATGATTGCCAGAAAGCGTTATTCCTCGAACAAATGTTAAATTATAATCAACATAAGCATAGCAATATCGCCTTTTTCAAAAATAAATGTTAAGCGTTGAAAAATTAAATTAAAGTTTTAGCTAGACAACATATTGAAGATGGATGCAAGATAAAAACTTATCAATAAAGAGTCATAGAAACCGATGATACAGTATTGGCAAAAGTACAGTAATATCAACATAACGTTTATGGTGTGTGTGGACTTAATTTAGTGAATTTCTTTAACTGTATTACAAACTACCACTGCACACAACCTCAATGTAAAAATTGATCTAATTTTCTTACAATATTGTCTTTTACATTGGCTATAGTTGGGTTTCCTGAGTTCAAACAAATGGTCCAACTCCTACGACATAGTACGAACAGAGAAGATGTAAAAAGTTACATTTAATTTTTGATTGCCAGGTCGGTTTAGGATCCCCTTATGTAATTAAAGTACATAATCCGAAGAACAGCCATTTTTTACATTAACAACACACCATTTTACGAAAATTGCATGCCTTTCTACGCCAACCGACTTTACCTACAGCCCTATTCAGGAAATATCATTCAAATAGCAATTCTGCAATTAATCTTTTTTAAATTAAAATTCGGCGAAATTTTTCCAAGTTGTATTTTAGTAAACCTTTTCTACCGTCCTTGTACAAAAACGTCGTAGTTTGATAGAAACTCGAAATAATAGATATGCCAAAAATGAAATTCGTCAAATAATATACCACAATTCTGAAACGTCCCAATAGTTAATACGTGGGTTGCCTTTTATATTTCGGGATTGGGCAATCCTAGTGCTGTGATCTGGCAACTGACGTCTCTATCGTAAAGTTTGACATTTTTAACGGTATACGTACTCGGAACCTTTTAACGTACGAGCATTATTTGTATTGTTTACAGTAACTTGAAAAATGTATATCGGCCAAAAAATGGAATTAAACGTGAACATTTTCCTGCGATTATTTTTTACAACTTTCGACGTGGATTAACTCCACAACAATGCATCGATGAACTTAATTCCATTTTTGGCGACAAAGCACCATCAAGGACTAGTGTTTATCGATGGTTTACCGAATTCAATCGTGGTCGTAGTTCGCTCAACGACGAATTTCGTAAAGGTCGTCCAAAATCGGTTGTTGTTCCGAAAAACATTGATACAGTGCGTGAACTGACACTGCAAGATCGTCATGTGACTTATCGTGAGACTGAGGTATCCTCGGACATTAGTGGGACCAGCATACATTCAATATTGCATGAACATTGGCCGTAAAAAAGATTTGTTCGCGTTGGATTCCACATAATTTGACAATCGCTGAAAAATAAGCTCGTATCATTTGGTCGCAAAAAATGCTCAAAAAATTCGATCGCGGTGCTTCAAAACGTGTGTCATAAACTGAATGTCATTAAGAACATTATCATTATCGTGGGGCTGACAAGGTTGTTTCATTTATTTTTACTTGCATAGTAGCTGTTGCGTCCCGATGGTACGCCCATGGCTATGCACTTTTGTGTCGACGTTATTCGGCTTGGGGTTCGACGTGGATTAACTCTACAACAGTTCATCGATGAACTTAGATTTTTGGCGATGAAGCACCATCAAGGACTGTTTATCAATGGTATACCGAATTCAATAGTGGTCGTAGTTCGCTCAACGACGAATTTCGTAAAGGTCGTCCAAAATCGGTTGTTGTTCCGAAAAACATTGATACAGTGCGTGAACTGATACTGCAAGATCGTCATGTGACTTATCGTGAGACTGAGGTATCCTCGGACATTAGTGGGACCAGCATACATTCAATATTGCATGAACATTGGCCGTAAAAAAGATTTGTTCGCGTTGGATTCCACATAATTTGACAATCGCTGAAAAATAAGCTCGTATCATTTGGTCGCAAAAAATGCTCAAAAAATTCGATCGCGGTGCTTCAAAACGTGTGTCATAAACTGAATGTCATTAAGAACATTATCATTATCGTGGGGCTGACAAGGTTGTTTCATTTATTTTTACTTGCATAGTAGCTGTTGCGTCCCGATGGTACGCCCATGGCTATGCACTTTTGTGTCGACGTTATTCGGCTTGGGGTTCGACGTGGATTAACTCTACAACAGTTCATCGATGAACTTAGATTTTTGGCGATGAAGCACCATCAAGGACTGTTTATCAATGGTATACCGAATTCAATAGTGGTCGTAGTTCGCTCAACGACGAATTTCGTAAAGGTCGTCCAAAATCGGTTGTTGTTCCGAAAAACATTGATACAGTGCGTGAACTGATACTGCAAGATCGTCATGTGACTTATCGTGAGACTGAGGTATCCTCGGACATTAGTGGGACCAGCATACATTCAATATTGCATGAACATTGGCCGTAAAAAAGATTTGTTCGCGTTGGATTCCACATAATTTGACAATCGCTGAAAAATAAGCTCGTATCATTTGGTCGCAAGAAATGCTCAAAAAATTCGATCGCGGTGCTTCAAAACATGTGTATGACATCGTGACAGGTGAGGAATCGTGGATCTACGCGTATGAGCCCAAAAGTAAACAGCAGTCGACTGTATGGGTCTTCCAAGGCGAGCCAAACCCAACAAAAGTCGTTCTGCTAGAAGCCCTTCGAAACAAATGGTCGCCTGTTTTTTCGGAAAAACTGGACATGTCTCAATCGTACCATTGGTGCAACGTAGAACGGTCAATTCTGAATGGTACACAACCATTTGTTTGCCACAAGTCTCCGAAGAAATAAGGAAAACCAACCTCCGAAGACGGATCATTCTCCACCACGACAATGCGAGCTCTCACATATCGGCTCGAACAAGTGACTTTTTGAGCACTCAAAACGCCGATTTGATGAGTCATCCGCCGTATAGTCCTGATTTGGCACCCAATGACTTCTTTTTATTCCCGAACATCAAAAATAAATTGCGAGGTCAACGTTTTTCGACACCTGAAGAAGCTGTTGATGCGTTCAAAATGCATGTTTTGGAGATACCTCAATTGGAGCGGAAAAAGTGCTTTGAAAATTGGTTCACACCCATGCAAAAGTGTATTGATCTTCATGGAGAATATCTTGAAAAACAATAAAGCCATTTTCGATGATAAATATGTGTTTTTGTTCTCTAATCCCGAAATATAATAAGTGGACGCGACTGCCTCCCTGGACTTTCCCATACTGGAAACTGTTCATATCATCTTTATTCAACAGTAGAGTTATTTTCCTCAAAACGGTTGTTCAAGTGCTATCCTAAAACCTTGCCTCGT
>JABXWE010003856.1:0-29334 GCA_014611495.1 Limonius californicus
GCTCAAATGAATTCCTATTGCCACAACATTTATATGACGGTAAATTTACATTAATTCTGATTTAAGAATTTACGTATTATTAAAAATTTATTTTCTTCCAGGTCTCCTTCCAATCTCTGCCGACAAATACGAAAACTTACAATTCCTCAAAAAGTTTTGCGGCGATGAAACTGCTGAATATTTCACTAAGTTACCATATAAATAACAAAATATTGTTGTAAACAGTAGTAATAATGTTTAATTTTCATAACCTAATATTATAATCCTATTGTTTTTAGTTATGGGTTTTCTTTTGTTTAGCTTTAAGTATGTTTATTATTGTATAGATCTATCTTCGGACATTAAATTTTTATTTATCACGCCTGCTTTTGTTCATGGTCACGAGGAAGAAAATGGTAAGTCCTGGACTTAACATCTTGTTGCGCTGCAGTTTTACAGTTTACAGTAGTCTAACATTAAATGTATGCAGAAAGTACGCACTTCGATCATATCGTGTTTACAGAGTCAATTAAAATTAAATATGGAAGCTAACTATCACAGCAGAATAAAGGAGTTGCTTTATAATCGTCTGCAAAAAGTCTCACAACTTTAAAATGCTTCTACTGCGAAATCACATAATTGTGACTAAACACGTTTTTCCCCTGGACCCTTCAAATACTAAAGTTTACATAATTAGACTTCTGTTTGATAGCGTTACATTATCTATATTGTTAAATGTATACAAATTTATTCCTAAAAATGTATTTGTTGAAGTTTCTACAATAAAAAATCACGCAATAACGATAAAATAGTTATAGATACAATACTCGTAAATTTTGAGTTTATGATTTGTCAAAATATAGATTTTTTTGGTTAGATTAAACTAAGTTAGGTTAAATTAGAGTTACGTTAAGCTTGCGTACACTTATACTAGCTTAGGCAAAATTGGGACCTCGGTGGATCAGTGCGAATACGCACTCCACACGATGTCACACTGCAATGCGGTCGATCGATCGCGTGTTCGAACTCCGGCTGAGGGGACCGTATTTCACTTAGTTAAGTTTATGGTGCGTGTTGCATGAATGTTTATTATGTAAAGGACGCCCGCACCCCCCTGAAGTAATGCGAAAGCGGTTCCGAGAAGGGGTGGGGGACGGTAGTATTAATGAATAAAAAAAAGCGTAGGCAATACTAAGTTAGAGTCTGTTAAGGTATGTTAAGGGGCTGCTAATGTGACTCCAATCAGCTGAAATTGGCGTTTTCTATTGTTATCGTAGCTACATTAATAGACGACCTTTTTAGTAGTGGCTTTTTTAACTAGCAGGAATCATATCCAAGATTGAAATAAGGTGAAAGAGTTATATAGACAATCATAAGAATTTGTGATAAAAAGTAGCAAAAGTAGTGCAAAATACGGTAAATCCAACCTACTTTTGCTGCTGCTTTAAGAACATAATGCATATTGGCTGTAGTTCATCGTCTAGCATTCAGGTAGACGGCCCTAAACCCCATGACAAACTGGTAAACTAATATAATGGTTTGTCGATGTAGAAAGTTACATTTAGGATTCCCTTAAATTGCATTAAAATTGAAATGAGTTTCTGATTGCTCGGCTAGGTTAGGATAGATTAATGAATCCTTTAGCATAAACAAATACTTAGACATTTAAAATGTTGGCACAAAAATAATGATTATTTAATAACCTATTTTGAATTCGAAATTTTATTTTTTTGTGTTAACAAAATGTGTGACATAAATTTTTGATTTTATGTACACGCAATCCATAGTTTGAAGGGTGTATCTTGATTTCAGTATCTAACTTAAAAATGTTGAGTTTGAGGTTTGATGATAGTGTGGTGGAAGTTGATAACAGTTTATTGATTATTCGAATGTTCTAAAATATAGACTTACAAAATTAGGTGCATTTTAATTGAGAACTGGATTAATTCTTGTTTGAGACCCGATCATGGGAACTCAGGTTTACTAACACGAATACGTTTGCTTTACGATTGCCGATTCCCGTGGGAATTTTTTTTAATATATGTTTAGGTCTCTATTAAAGTATGTAGGCAACGGTGCGCAAAAAAAGTAAACACAAACTTTTAAGTTGATCACATCAAACATGCAAATTCACAGTTAAGGTTCAATGAACACTTCGGAAGTTAACATAGAAGTTTGCACATTAACAAATTAAAACAATAATTATCAAAGAATAAGGATATTCTTAACCAATTATTTAAAAAACTCAAGTCTTGACTAATTTAGCAAATTAATGGATGTATTAATTAAAGAAAACATTGCTTCTACTTGCCATGTCCAAAATAGAAACGTCAAAATGTTTTTAAAGTAGCACGTACACAAGTAGAAAAGGAAGTTGTTAATTAGCCTTGATTTCCTGTCAATTTTTTAAATTCTGACGACTTTTTTGCTTTGATTTGCATAACGTAACATTGTATCGTAGATATCACCCTATTTATATTTTGGTATTTAAAATTTAAAACTATGTATTCCGTAGAAGGTGTTAGGTGTTGATTTAAAATAAAAAATTCAAATGTTATAAATTTAAAAATCGGGGCTTAACAGTTCGAGAGTGAAGAACGAATCGAAAAATTCCCACCAGGGCATTTATTTACGCAGGCTTTAATTTATAATCCGGTTTAATAGAATGGCGAACGTATTTATTGGTATTGGAAATTTCAGTTGCATTTCTGCATAAATCCCGCTCGATTGGTTTATGAAACTGCCCTGTCAGGTGCATTTATGAAGACCAAGCTGCAAGAGCGTGGCTGTACACTGAGGATTTAATCAATTTGCAATTTTAAATTTCAGTCAGGGCGTGACAGCATTGAAACAAAGAAATGACATTGTTTTGTTTTCTGAAACAATACATATTTTAGAAATGTGTTTATAATACATAATTTCCGAGCCAGGAGATGTGTCTTGTATCCAAAAGAGTGAAAGCAGACCAAGGTTTGATAAAGCGTATATAAACTCGATTGCTGGACTGGGCCATAAATCAGATAATATTAAATCATGCAAATTCGCGGTACTAAAAGGCGCACCTACGTTTACTCATCTTTTCAGCTGCAAAAAAACAGACTTATTATAATTTCGGAATATTTTATTAATCAGACTGAAATACTGACGTCGTTGGCGATGTATTACTTGTGATTTATTATTATAACTATGCATTTCCACCTAAAGCTACTATTGTAAAAAAATTAAGCAAGGACCAAGATAAAGAAAAGTTAATGTTATGAATTATTTTTAATACGAGAACAGTCTTTTAAAGTGTACTATTTGCGTAAAATTTTAAATTTGTTATTGTGAAAACAGTGGCTGCTTAGAAATTGACCGAGTAGTTCGTTTACAGTGAGTGTTTAAAAAATGGAATTTTGTGAAAAATTTTTGACAATTTTAGTAAAGGTCTAATTTAACAACAATGTATAGCATTGCTTCGTTCAACTTTTGGTAATGAAGCACCATCAGAAAAAACTGTTTACAATTGGGTTGCAGAATTTCGTCGTGGTCGTGCGTCCGTCAATGATGAATTTTGTGAAGGTCGACCAAAATGGGTTGCTATTCCGTAAAAATATATCGATGCTGTGCGCAACATGATTGTTGAATGAGATCGGCATTTGACTTACAGTAAGATAGAGGCATCCTTAGGCACATCGAAGACTGCAGTACATCGATTTTGCATTAACATTTAACTGTGAAAAAGATCTGTTCCCGAAAGATTACGCATAATTTGACGAAGCTCAAAAAAAGGGTCGTGTTAATTGGTGTAAGGAAATGCTCAAAAAATTCTACCGAGGAACTGCAATATCCGTATACAACATCTTAACAGGTGACGAAATTTGGAAATATTCGTATGAACCGGAAACTAAGTAACAATCCACTGTTTGGGCGTTCCAAGATGAACCGAATCCCACAAAAGTTGTTCGTTCACGAAACACTTCCACGAAAATGATCACTTGTTTCTTCGGTTGTACTGGACATGTTTCAACCATTCTTTTAGAGGATCGAAGAACAGTTAAGGCTGAATGGTATACAATACTTTGTTTGCCAGAAGTCATCGACGAAATCAGGAAAAACAACCGAAAACGTCGCATCATTCTTTATCACGCCAATGCCGGCTCTCAAACAGCACGTTAAACAGTTGATTATTTGAAGGAGCAAAATACGGAACTACTGTCTCATGGCCCGTAGTCACCTGATTTATCGCCTGACTTCTTTGCGTTCCCGAATGTCAAACAAAAACTGCGTGGACAGCTATTTTCATCACCTCAAGAAGCTGCTAAAGCCTTCAAAAATTGGTTGGAACGCACGCAAAAAGTGTATAAATCTCTCTACCACATCGCCTACATGTAAGAATGTAAATTAGCATGGTTAGTTTGCATATCAACATATATTCCATAAATATTCGCTAAAACGACGTTTAGTGGATATGCTTCAGGGTCCGGTAAGCCAGTTACAAATCGAAATTACGGAGAACAATACTTGCACCTTAATTTTACGGAAAATAAATCTGCTCCAAGTTTTTCCCAGTTATTTTATTACGTTCGTAGCAATGATGTAATAAAAGTTTTGAGGTCTCAGAGATTGGTGCATCATCAAACCCATTTCGTACACCATGTTAATCAGACGAACTTCTTAAAGAATATTTTGTTAAATTTCAGGTCTTCTTTCTTATTTACCATCGATGATTTAATTGAGATCATCGTATTAAGGGAAGTATTATTATTATTATTATTATTATTATTCACATTGGGTGTAGTAGGCCTACTGCACTGAAGATCTATCAGCTTGGTTATTGTCTAATATTAGAACAACGGTTAACATCTTTTAACGCACACTGTTGGGCGCCGGTCCCTTCTCTGCAACGTGCTTTTCCTCAGCGATAAGGTGGAGGTACGGGGAATCTACAGTTTATCATCAAACTCAAACAACAGAAATTTCAGAGAAGGTTTTGGGCAAATTGGGATATTTTGTGTGAGGGGTTGCAGGATAAAATTTTTATAAGCTGCATGGTAATGTTGGGGAATTAAAAGCAAACCATAATCGACGTTTTGCCTTTGCCTAGAAAGCGAGCACTCTATCTGAGCTCTCATCACGCTTGTTACTTAGTAAAAACGAATTCTTCCCAAAGAATATATAAGACAGATAACTCTTTGCGAAGTGTGGTGTGGTAGGAAACACTAATAATTTAATTCAAGTGCTCTTTTATGGAACACTGCAAGTTCACATTATATAGTCGCAATTAATCCCAAACTCATACTTGATTTTAGAAAAAGGCGTTGTATTTTGCATTTTCCACGTCAAACGTTTGTGCAGACTAAATTTTCGAGCTAAATACTGGGCCTAGTATAGGTCCCCAGATTGGATATCAGACAAATTCTTGTTATGGGTCACATTGAATCAGATATCTGCAGGTGACAAAAGGAAACAGCCGTTAATTCAGACAAATTTGGAGAAAGATTCGAAGTTTTGAAGTCAAGGTAAGTGAATGCTTATCATGGTAGTAATAGTTGCCCATTAACCGTCACGACGCCTTTGGGAATGGAGCAGGTGTAGCTGTTACTTTTGCTAGGATCGGAGGGTATTACAGGGAAGGCAGTATAATCAGCACTCCGTCTCAGCCGCTTTTATTACACCAAGATGTTACCCTTAGGTACTGATTTAAGGCTGAGTCGACTTAGAGACCGAAATTCCCTTTCAAAAATCCACCTAGATATTATGGTGGTTTCCGGGAATCGAACTCGAGACAGCATACCTACTAAGTTACGCGGTGTCTGAATGCTTATCATACTTTAATACTAATTTCATAGAATTATATAGACTATTCTGTAGTAATTCCATTTTATCTACTACAAACTTTTATTTTTATACAATACTCAATATTATCTTGTATATAATATTTTGCTTTTAGCTCCTGTTGGAGTTATAAATTTTGTTTCCACTTTCTGATACAGTAATTATTATTACAATGGTAAGTGCTTATATCTTACCCAATGTTTTTATCACGTTAGCAAGATTAGCACATGTACTTCTGAACTTTTGTGTTGAAATATTATTAATTTTTGCGGTCTTACACCTATTCTTTGAATATGTTATAATACTTGGAATCCTCTTGGTACATATCGACTACGGTTGTACAAAACATCTTTCAAAGTTACAGCAGCATAAAACCTTAACCTGTCGTGTTTTCTTGTAAAATATTAAAGCTCCAAAGCGCAGTTAAAACAATATGTGGGAGATAATCCAGTTTACCTACGCAAGAGCACTGAAACGGCCATTTAATTCATTAGAGACCTGTTGATATAATTCGAGCTAAACTTCTAAATCACTGCGCGATTGAACAGGACAAGACCATACTTTTTTGAAGCGTTGGCGTTTGATTTAACGCAGTCTATCTTCGATGCAGTTATTATTAATGTTATTCGATTAATGGTAATATTTCGGCTACTTGAACACAGGGAGCACCAAATAGGTTGTTGGTAATTTATCTTCTTTTTTTTCAAAACGACATGTCTTTATTTGTATTTATTTTAATTTATTTGGATATTAGAACGGTTTCGTTATGATCTATTCCGGGGCGCAAAATAAAACCAAGTTATATACAGCATACTCTTCATGGCCAATGTCGCAAAGTTTGATTAATCTTATTTCCTTTTACGAAAAAAGTTGCGTCATCAGATATAAATCGTTGTTTCAAAAATATTGGATTGGTAACTCAAATTTTGACAATTCCTTAACAGAACTTCATTACACAATCAAAATTATTTGATAAAAGAATTTTATAGGATGCGTTGTTTTTTTTATTTTTAATCTCTGTAGAACTGACAGTGTTATTAGCTTTAACCAAGTTTCTTGACTAATGGTAGTAGACTATGAAGAAAGCCTAGTGGCCAGTGCAAAGAGCGTTAGTCTCCCACCTAGGGGGTTTCAGGTTCGAATCCTGGTGATGGTAGGGTTTTTTAATAAAACAAATTCCCATTGCCCAGGGTCAGTACTCGACCAGCCGAAGCCTTTTAATCGTTGTGTTACAAATTAACGATTCATTTGCAAAACGTCTCTCTGTGGAAAGCAATGGGAAACTACCACAAAGAACACAATTTCCTACTTCATTCATATTTCAGTGCATATTTGTATCCTACAAATTTGCGTTTAGCACTGTAAGAAAAAATATATAATCATATTTTATGTAAAATGTTGTAATTTTTGTATTCTAGAATATCAAGAAACACTTTTTTTCTTCAATTTTAATTGTTGTAGAGCGAAACACTTAGCTTGGGCTTTCCCGTACTTCAAATAACATTCTCAGCCAAGCACCTGTCTTTAGTTACCAGTTTACGCTAGTAGAACATAGAACCAATGTTACGTGCAAACTTAAGCCGGATGATAGTGATATGCGTACAGTGAGTTTATAGCAGTTCTGGTGTGCCCATGAATGATATAAACATCTGATTTTTAAACGGTTAGCAATATTTTGTAGTCTGGATTTTAAATGAATGTAAAAATAGCTTTACAGCGATATAAGACTTACATTTTTTACTGTACAAGCAAGCATGTAACAGGTCATTAAACCTAAAATTTCGAAAATTCTTAATAGACTTTAGAGGCGATCTTAGCCAATAAATTACAAAATGCTTTTGTAAATCGTCCTGAGTTTTATCGCGTAAAAAAGTTATCTGACATTTTCAATTTAGTAGTTCTTGAAATATGGTTCGTAATACACATAAACACACACATAGACCGACTTTTTTCAAAATCGTTTTCTGGAGGTTAGGAGGTCTGGCTAACTTTCAACATCGTAAATTTCTCTGATCACAATTCTGACGATATAGACAGTAGAAAAGATAACATTAAAAAAATTTTTTGTTGACGACATATTTTAAATACAGCCGACAAATGGAGTTATATACAAGGTTAGGCAAAAGTACGGAACAATGCAAACATCTATTACGGTAACTACGCTTTCTAAAAATTTTTCCATGTGAAGGTTACGTTATATGAGGTATACAATGAAAGTATTGTTGATTTAAAAGGACTTCCAGTTCAACCGAAAATGATATCACTTTTTTTATTTTAAATGTAATAAAATAAAACTTTTTTGCGAGTTCACTTGTATAAGGTTCCGACTTTATTTTTAATAATTCCAGAACTATTGAATAATAATGTTTCTTAATTGTTATCTAGCAGTACATGGAAAGAAAATATTGTGAGAGGCGTTAACAGTTTTGTAAAGTTGTCAAATGTTGCTTGGTTTGTGTTGTGTTTTGTTGATGGTAGATTAACAGGTCAACATTATTTAGAACTTTTAGCAAATCAAATTTTTCCTGCTCCTCAAGATGAAGTGGAATTTCCTTATAATATTTGGTTTCACCAGAAGAGAGCACTTTGCCAATATGCTCTATTGTTCGGCATTTTTAAATAAAATGTTTCCAAATAGGTGGATAGGATGCAGGGATTTTATTGAATGGTATGCTACTTTTATAATCTAGAATTTATACCGATCCAGGATTGACCCTTGAGTCGGCTCCATGTCAGATGATGGTGATGATGATGACGAACAAATAATTAGGAAGAATTGAGATTCAGAACTGATGTGCATCTTCTCAAATGATGTTTTTGTGTTTTTTTCATTTGTAAGTTCTTCATTGTTTTATTGTCATGTGTATTTTATTCAATATTTCTCAAATAATTAAAAATAGGCATCAAACCCTATATTACTGAATTCGCAAAAAAGAGTTCTATCGATACATAAAAAAAATATACAGAGTATTCCATTTAAAATAAGAAAATTGGTATTTAAACTGGAAGTCCTTTTCAACCATACCAATACCGTCATTATATCCGCCATATATCGGAATGTTCATGTAGAAAATATAATCGAAATCTCGGTTATCGATGTAGAGATATTAGCATTGTTTCGTACTTTTATCAAACCCTCTATTTAGATCATGTTAAAATTAAAAAATATTTTAATTTCTAAATACACTCTATTTGTTTCGTGCTTTACTACTGTACTGTTTAGAAAAAGACTTTATGGACCTCATTTGAAGCATTTTATTATTATTTTTTTATTAGCATTTAAGGATAATGATATTGGAAACTCTTATCTCCATCTTTTTAATAAAAAAGTAATAAATAACTAACACAAAAATTCATCAGATCTTCTTAAAACCCTTCTTTGGATCTAAACATTGTATTCCAATACAGATTCTTTTTAAACGAACAATAATTTTACACGTCTACGTATGAGAAAGTAAATAAAATTCAGCTTTTATGGATCTCGTTAAAGATCTTCCGTTTATAGTCGCTTACAGTCTTTAGAGTAAGCATCTTAAAAGCTGAATGACAGCAGCTACCAAATCGGTGAGTTGTTCACTGATTTCGGCATGCCGAAAGTAAATTAAAATTATGGCGAGCAGTCGGTAACTTCGCTTGTCTGAAATGAAAATATGTGGACGCATTATCGTTATCGTCCATCATTTCGTGGTGCTTTGTTTGCTGCGATGGCCCTCGCGGAATTTTTTGCTCCCGTTTATCTCTCAGAGCTCCAGCGCTTCGGGCAGCAACTTTCTGCTAAAATTTTTATTCCTAACTCCGCAAGTCGAGATAATAATTCCTATAATTAATCTGGTGTATTTATAATTACCTCTCCATCTTCAACAGATACATAAATTAAAATTACTTTTTCTGCCAAATCTAAAAGAGCTCAGGGCGCACATTCAGATCGATACAATTGTCGAAGTAGGTGGTATTCATATATCTGACACAAGCCGCCTTTGATTACGTATGGGGAATTGCCAGATATGATTTATGGTGGTGGTACACGATGGAGAATTACGATAACCAACGATGGCCAACAATTACCGGCCACTTCCAAGAGCTTCAGCGCCCTTGGGTCCAAGTCATTTTTCAATTTCAACCTTTAAGGCAAAACATATACGACTATGAAGGTCATAAATAAAAAAAAAGGGGGTTGGTTTAGAACCGTACGATAGTAAATCACCATTTATTGCCCTACAATATTTTTTAAGAATTTATAGAGTTTTGAAAATATTACAGTTTTAATAACCGAATTCCAAAATAATAATTAAGATTTTGTTCTCCATGGAAGTACCAATTCCAATACAATTCTGCCGGCTACATTATCATTATTGATCTAACTCAAACATAAATTTCAAATATTTCAAATTTGTATGCGCCTTGAGTTACTTTTTTTTAAATATATTTCATCATCATCATCTGACATGGAGCTGACTCGAGGGTCGATCCTGGATAGCAGATAAATTCAATTTAAGCCCATATTCTACCACATACTCCATACCAGCATTACTATGTGGTAGTGTCATGGGTGATGGGCCTAATCGTCTCATATTAACCTTAATTTAAGCAGAAAACAAAATCCTTTCCTGATAAAGCATTTGTTTTGAAGAAGAAGACTTTGCCTTTTCAAACAGCAACATCCATCACGAATATGTATAAAAGAAAGCCAACCGGTATATTTTCATCTCAGCTCAATTATATAGAAGTATGCTTGTCATAGAGCCTTTCCGTTTGAATCGAAATGCAACCATATTTCCCATACAAACATTATTATATAACAATTTGTTTATACACATATCAATTGTCATGCTTTAACCTAAATTAACTTTATGTAAGTATTTCGGCCGTAAAGTTCTTCAAATTCAAACCAAACACATTTGCCACGCAAATACTTACCATCAAACGCTGCCATGGATCATGCAGCCCTGTTGTATTTCATTTTGTCATCAACGCAATAAATTGTATGCAACTAGAGCGTAAACACGACCAGATCTGCCATAGAAACATTACCACGGAGTTGTGGATCTATAATATATATATTTCGTGAAAAGATATTTCCTCTTCGGGCAGCAATTAAAAACTCACTTTGTTAAATAAAAGAATTCGTGAGTAGTAGTACAATAACTGCAAATAAGTAACCTAATAAGGATTTTGGTAAGTAAAGAAAGTCCATCGACGATGGTCTTTTATTGGAGATGTAAATTTGTGTAAACAGTACTGGATACCACTGTGATAGGTCATGTGATATAGCTTGCAGTATGTTAATACCCATTGAACTTGATAAGTAAAACCTGTAAATTTAAACCTATATACAACTAGGTTTGCCGTACAAACATTAGCATGAAGCATCGCATCAACCAGATTGTTATATTTTAATGGCAATACATCTCTACCAAGATGCCGCTCACCTTAAATCATTTAATTTGAACTCAAATATAACCACATTTGCCATACGAATGCTACCATGGAACCCCGTCATGTTTGGAAACTAATCAGTTTCCGTATTTTAAAAACATCACAACAACATTTTTACCTTTGACTGGAACATCCTCTTAAAAGTATCCCTGGTGTATCTCGTCTCCTGCGACACAATATTCGAGCACTGCTTAAGCTGCGCGAGGTGCAAGCGTTCTCTTAAATTTTCCTCCTCCATACTTGACATGGGCACAAGCGATCTTCGCCGTCGCGCAAGCCACTCGTCAACGGCCTCCTGGCTGGTAACTGAGGCTGGTGGCGTCGCGACGTCGCTTAGACGCGTCTGGGCCTTGCATGTTCCGTTTGTTGATTCACTGAACCCATTTCGGGCTGGAACCAAGGTCACTGTTTTGGGGGTGCTTTGAGACGGCACGCTGCATCCCGAAATTTCGGGCACGCTTTGAGGGGTTTCCTGGGACATGACCCGTGGTAGGGAATGGAATTTGTTCTTAATAAAGCACTTCTACGTCACTATATTTAGTACCGATTTACTATGTGAAACTTGGTTTAATATGTTAATTTATGTCAGCACTTTGTTTTGCTAATGCAGTTCTTTTAGCTAGGCATGCGACACTGTGTTTTATTTTATGTGGTCATTGACACTTTTTTTGTAAAGTAGTTAATCAAGGAATATTTATTGTTGTTGATGGTCGGAATTTGATTTTCAGTAATTGATGCTGTAGCAGGTTGTTGTATTACAGGCGCTGCGGTGTTAAATTTGTGTATACTATAATATATTTATTTAAAGTACGTAATACACATTTTTAAGAAAATACAATTTTTGTTCAATAAAATTTGAAGCTTGCATTCCCAAAGATGAAGTAATATTAAAATTGTATGAAATCCTATTCAATACTAGTGCTTGAAAAATAGATTTTTAAATACTGGTAGACTTCATAGAACTGTATTAAATACTAACTAAATTTATTGTATACGTAAAAAACTAATTTTTGCTATACATGTCAACACTTCATAATCGGAGTTTAGTTTAACCGAAGGTGACGTGACGATACATTTAAATTGCATGATCTGTGAATTGTTGCAAAATGAGAAATTTCTGTGAATTTTCAATTTAACAGTGGATGATACTTGTATGTTTCTTTGGAAAGTTTCCTTGTAGATACAAAATTAATACAGTTTTTCGAGAATACCAGTTTTAAAACAGACTATAAACTTTGGAATTGAGTTTCTCTCTTCTTTTTTATTCAAATGTACGTTGCAATGGCATAGCCAACTGAAAATATATAGAAATTAAGTACAAGTCTCGTAAATACTTGTTTAAAATGTAGAAGTCGTTAATTTTGTCACCCTCAGTTTAACCAAAAGTAACATATTTTACATTCCGTTTCATTGGAGCTGTGTGTGTTATAGCAAATTTAAGAATAAATAGTTGCCCTAGTGTGTACTTTTCTTACTTTCACTTTTTTAAACAAGGGTACAGACCCGTAATTGATTTTGTTTTTTCTAATTTACTTCTGCAATCGTAGGACTGAATTTTGTTGGTTTTCTAGACTGATGCGTTAACCATAATTGTAAAATTTTATAAAATGGAATATGAAGACTACCAAATTGTGCAAGAACATTTAGAATAACACAATTATCATAAGAAATTGTAAAAGGGATGTTCGTTGTATTTATTATTACGTTGTTGATTTCTAGGAAAGACTTACCTACTTATTGACACATAATTTTGTTAAATTCTGCTAATATATAACAACATTATTTCAAAGCTACCACATCCCCAGCATATTAATTTATTATTAAGACGCTTAATTTAAAAATCAACAACTTCTTTTTAAGGGAATGTTTCGACTAGATTTCTTCCAGTTGAATTTATCGTAAATTAAGATATATTTTCACCACCAAAACTAGCTGGAAATTCAAACGGATAATGTAATTTTATCTTACTGGCAGTACGTTTACAGTTGTATAATTTACAATCATTACATTAGAAATTCTCATACAAAAATTCAGCCGTAACTGTTTCAAGACCCACCTTATAACCTAATTAATACTTAGTTGTTCCAATCAGTTTAATTAATTTTGCAAAATTTTTAAGAGCCCATTCACTGGATTTTTAACTGTTTTCATTAAAGCACTTCTAGTCCAAACATATTGCTACTAAACAAGTTATTATGCAACTTTTAACATATGGTGAAACATTAATGACACATATTTACGAATTTTTTCCCAACTTTATCTATTTTAAAAATTGATCCAAGTTAATCAATAACTAAATTTAATCATCTCAAAAAATTGTTCAAAAATCTTTTCCGGAAAGAATTCGGATGAGGCTCTAAATTAGCCGAGTTCTAAAAAGGCTCCGATCGTTTTTTGCAAAAATGAAACCGAAAGTGGTCGTTTCTTTGGCGTGAAGAGATGCGCTTGCGTAAGTAACGGTAACACAAAAAGAAGACGTAAAGATTAAGATTCCAGTTCACAAAAGTACGCTAGTTCTTCGCGTTAATCCACGGTGGACTGACAAGATGCTGCCATCCAGGAGGCTGGCTCTTGCCATTCACCTACTTCCATTGGGTGGGAATCAAGAAGAAGGAAAATTTTGAAGGAAATATGTTGGAATTCAAAAATTACCCGTCCTCGAATTATTAGTGAAATTTTCAAAATGTTTAGTGATGGTGTTTATTCTATTTTTTTTTGTGTGAAAAAATGTTTGCATTGAATTTAAGTGGAAAAGTAGATCATTTTAAAAAACAAATTTTTTCTTCAAAAGTTGTCAAAAAACGTGTTTTCAAAGTTAAACGAATGTAGACGCGGGGAGATGACACCGACAGCTTAAAAGTGAAATACTTTCTTGTAGCGGTATATTAAAATTTAAAAAAATAAATCTAAAATCTTAATTATCCAAGTACGTTAAAACAAGTGACCGATACAACAAACCTACTTTAATTGTAAAAAAGTTGATTGATCTAACGTCGTTCTCGTAAAACCACCTACAACATATCTACTACTGGCAATTAATTTTCCAGTGTACTCTATAAAACATACATGCATCACCGCTAAAAGTGAAACGTGCTCAATTTTTTAATTTCCTTTGGTAATCAGTCATTAAGAAAATTATGTGTCAACCTTTAAGTTTTCTCAAAGATTCAAAACCGAAGTAATAAATGTGGAGGCTATTTGCTGTTGTCACTTTCACTGGCTCGATTGGTCTCCCTTCTCAGTAACTTGGTTTAGCCCCCAAATTGTTACGGTTAAAAGTGATACCAGCCAGTAATAGAGAGGGAAATTGTGACTTTCCACTACCAACGTGCATCCACCATGTCTGCCTTGGCATGTATGACTGCCACATAATTCTTCGAAATTAATAAATACTAATAATTTGTTGTGATTTTTATGTATTATCTGGTGAAATTTAGATCAAACAAGCAGTACCATAAAATTGAAGGAGAAGTACGTTAATTTCAGTCAGTTAAGCAGGAATATTCAATGGCGTTCTTACGAAACACACATTTTAAATTTAGTTAGTTAATATTAGACCGGTTAACTTGATACAAAACGCTGAAGAAGTGAGTTGACTATGAAATTATAAGTTATAACGTAAGAATTTTTATAATATTTGAAATGTAATGTAAAAACAACATAATTTAATGATGATTCGACATTTTGAACGACAGTGTCCGAGTACTTCTAATTTTAAATTCATCGTACAAATTTTACTATTAAACTAATTAATAATATTTAATTATTGCAATTGATAAACCAACCTTTAAACTACAATTTCAAAAATTTCACAGGAAGTTCAATGCAATTTATTTCATAATTTAAATATTTTCCAGTGTGTATTAACTGTATTTTCGTAATTAATTTCATTACTTTACTCATCGTCTGTGTTTGTTAATTAGACAACATAATTTGAAGTGATTCAATTTATTTTATGGTAACGTAATAACTTTTCGTTGCAGGTATCCTAAAAAAATTAAATTAATTCCGCTTTACACTTTACCTTAAGTTAATTGATCCTCGTAACAGGATAATTTTAGTTTCAGGCATATTATCAATTAGTTGTTAATTCTAATGAACATGGAATTGTAAAGATGTGAACTTTAAATTGCATTCGTCGTAACTACCTTATTTTGCGTAATATTTTAGTCATAAATGCATTGGCAACAAAGCCGTATTTTTCGTTTTGCGATTGTATTAAATTGCTTTGTAACACTCAATATCTATCGGCAAATTAATTAGTGAAAATGTTTTAGTGTAAAGTCAGTACAATACATACAATTTAATGTTAAAATTGTGATTCTAAAGTAGAATGTTAAAACTTTATATTTCGATTACTCAACTTAGAATGCGACTTTGGAAATTCAGAGGAATAACTGTAAACTCCAACATATTCACAATTACGATTTTTAAACACAATCCGACTTTAAATTGCAATTTTTCACTTTCCCTTTTGAGAGTACTCCGATTTTGTGCAGGAACTTTAAACCACAAATTTAACTAAAATTCTAAAATGCTCTTCCTACACTTTATCGGTGTTTATAATTTACAAGTAAACTGAGAGTTTATAATTAAAATATTAATTTTAAACTCCAGATTTTGAACTTAAAGTGAAACTTCCGTTTGGCGTTAAACATTTAAACTGCAAAATTCGATGTTATACTTATCATTTTCATACCAAAAACTTCGAGATATAGCTATAAATATGTTCACGAAAAACTCAGAATGTATATTGAAAATTCCAATTTTATTCTCGAAATTCCAATTTGAATTACCAAACATTTCATTGAGAATTAAACTCAGAAGTAAGGAAATTATAAATATTTAACTTAGGTGATTTAAAAAATGCTATTTTGCACACTTACTATTTATCCTTCTTTAATTTTTGTCTGGAATACGTATTTTAATTAATTATCATAGTTGAAACTATTATTAACTAAAAAATTAAATAAATAGGAAGTGCACTGAAAGTTCTAGATTAACGTCAACATTTTTTATATTTAATATTATTATTTGAAAAAACCGAAACTAGCTATACCATTGTTATTAATTCCTAAATTATTTAATTCATTACATAATTGATGCTTTATTTTTATAACTAATTATAATTTCCTATTCTATTTGCTTAAAAATTTTAACGATGCTGACATATCAAAATTTTAATGTCATAAACCGAAAGCTACAAAGAGTGAAATATTTGCCATTAAATATTTGGTCACGAATTACAAAAAGAAGAAACACTTCTCCCAACTTTTTAAATAGAGATCGTACAGATAACCAAATATTTTCTGCGACCTATCACTTTAACCTACACTCGTTCAACGTTTACATTTTGAAATGCGTAAGTCCAAGAACGCTGGACAGTTAGTCTTCAAACGAAGATAATTAAATTTAGTAATAAAATGACCATAAAATTGCATTTTTCAAATTAAGGTTGCAACTTCATTATCCTCGCACGATTCCTTTGCATTAGGCTTGAGGTTACAGTGGACATTTATCTAAACGCACGACGTGTAATTTTCTACCAACGCTGGTGGGCTGTAATGGCAGAAAATACTATTTAAATGTTACGTGTTCGTAATTACATATTTATTAAAAATTGTGCTATAATGATATGCCTTAGGCTTTGTGTCTAATCTAAAACTTTAGCTTTATTAAATTAATTAAATTAAATATTTTATTAAAATACACGAATGTGGTATTCCATTAAATTATGAAGAGTTACTACAAAACAGCCAATTAGAATTATCAACAATTTAACTAATAAATTTAGTTCAATCTAGCAGACCCAGAAACTGCTTTAACTCAGAACATAACGATATCTTATTAAATCCTCACTATCCTATCCCTAAACAGAATCAAACGTGCATTGTTTCACTAGATAAACCCAAACTATCAAATTAAAGATTACCATCAACAACTCGATCAAACACGAGCAAGTTTCAAATCAACGCCCACGGAGCCTCCAGAAATAACTGTGAAAAGGTTTATTGTTCTTCCTTCACTATGCTGCGTTGCAATTTAGAATTTAATTTTGGAGGAAGCCAAGTTAACGAATTTGATACAAAATTCTTGATTTGGCCAGCTGCACATTGTGCTTATTAAAGAATTATTTATACCTCTATAAAGTTTAGAAGGTGCTATTTTTGTTGGACCTGTGCTTGAGGAAAACATACATTTGATCTGATAAAAAAGCTATTATACCGACAAAGTGCAGATGGAAATGCGGTAGGTGCTATCTTGTTATCACAACTAATATCAAGTATGTCGAACACTAAGATATTTGCTAAGTGGATCTAAATTTTTTTAGATTGGCTGCCTTTCGCAGAGGCTATTCAAGAGCTATTTTGCGAAGTACGTAACATTTTTGATGCATTAACCGCTGAGCTAGGATAGTCAAGTTTAATTAGGTTGTGTATTTACTTTGGAGATTGAGTTTTCTATTTCAGCATTTGCAGTTTCTTCATTATTTAGCGTTTCAAAGTTTAATATTGACGTTAATAAAATGATTTGAAAGTTTCTCTTTCCTTTAAGTTTATGTAGTCCCAAAATATGCACTTTAAAAAAATATTTTTAAACATACCAGGAGACTCGCTACAACGGAGCACCTTCAAGGTATTATTTTTTAAATAGAACACCCTATATATTTTTACGTTTTTGAAGTTTGCGTAAGATTGTCTTTCCAACCATCTCCTGGTTTTTGTTTTTGGATGAGGCGTTAACGAGTTTACCTAAAAAAGGTGAACATTTTGGTAAGCACAAGATTTAAAAAATTAATTCGGTGCGTAAGTATTACTATTAATTAAGAATACATATTTTGCAGTTATGTGGCCAAGTCATGTACTAAAACGACAAAACCAAAAACATTAATTTTATTCTACATGGTGTTTTTTTACACCAGCGCAGTTTTAATTTTCACAGACTACTCAATTTTGTAAATATTATTATTATACAGTGCTTCCCGAAAGTAACGGATAAATTCTATACAATCGTTGAGAAAAATATTTCAAAAAACTGCTCGGACAAGTCGATTTTTATATTTAAATTCTCATTTAGAAATGTAATTTTCAACCCCCCACCCCTCAACCCCTGAGCCTTAGCAACTCCAACTTTAAAAATTCAAATAGCAAAGTACCCTTTCTGATACCTTATACGATAGCTTTCTTAATGTTGAATACAATAAAAAAAAGTTTTTCAAAATCGGTTGAGATATTTACCAATATGTATTCAAATGAAAGTGTTAATATTCGAGCAGGCGTTGATACGGTTCTAGCAATAAGTGGTAACAACAATTGAAGTTTATGTTCTCAGTACGTCCTGTAAACATTGCGATGGGTTTTGAGAAATGAAGAAAAAAAAATTTTTTTTTTCGTCCAAACTTAAAAACACAACATAAACACGTAAAACATTAAAACGTACTGAGAACGATAAACTTCAATTGTTTTTATCACTCATTGCTAGAACCGTATCAACGCCTGCTCGAATATTGGCACTTTCAATTGAATACATTTTGGTAAATATCTCCGTAGTTTATCAGCCGATTTTGAAAAGCTTTTTTTGTTGTATTCAACATAAAGAAAGATATCAGGTGAGGTATCATAAAGGGTACATTACTATTTGAATTTTTAAAGTTGGAGTTGCTAGCGCTTAGGGGTTGAGGGGTGGGGGGTTGAATATAACATCTCTAAATGCCAATTTAAAAATAAAAATCGACGTGACCGAGCATTTTTTGAAATATTTTTATCAACGATTTTATGGAATTTATCCGTTACTTTCGGGAAGCACTGTATATAAATTTTAATAGATATTATCCTATACCTAAAATCGATATTTTCAGAAATATTTTTAATTTTTCATTACAAACCATTATTAAACTTTTTATTTTTATCTAATCTATTAGCCATGCTTCTGACATAAAGTGAGTCGGGGTTGGAAATGGAAATTACAACTCTTAACTTTTTCCAAAAAGACGATATTCGCCCAAAGTGGTAGCCCAAACTGACGTAACTCATCATTAGGCTTAGGACAATTATGTATTCGCATATATGCATATGCAAATGCATATTTTAGACATTTTTTAATTGTCTTGAGCGTTAATGCATAATGTGCAGCAAATGTTTAAATTGTATATTTACACAATTTTTTGTTATCAAGTACAGATTCACTTCGTCATGCTCATGCAGTCTGGGAATTTCCAGAAATTTTAAATAAGCTTCTAAACTCATCCATTCTGTATTTTGAATAGGTAGGTACCAGGATTTGATTGGCCTTGTTGCATTAATGGGAAAATCTGTGAAATTTGAAAGCTTAACAATTCATCATTTCATCAATAATCAGTTGTCTACTAGTTCCAATAGTGTGTTAACATCTTCAAGGTGCCGAAAGACTAAAAGTGTATAAGTGCTATTTTAAACTAGTAGTGGTCCAAGCTACCGAAATACTTCTGCTTTTTCCTCAAATAAAAAAAAACTAGTTTGTAAGGGACTATGATGATTTCACAACAGATGGGCGTCTGTTATTTTATAAATCCTGTGAAGTTCCTGTTGCGGCAACCAAAAAGTTCCAAGTTACGCAGCATCTGCAAACCGGAAAACATGCAAGTAATAAAAATCGAAAGAGGGAGAATAACCAACGGCAAGTGTTAATTTCTGGTTTACCAAGGCTTGGACCTAAACGTTCAGAATTTAATGAAGAAATTTGTAAGGCTTCTATTTGCGCTGATATTCCGTAGACTAAATTAAAGAATGAAGTTCTTTGCATTTTTTTGGAAAAGTACACGAAAAAGATTATTCCAGAAGAATCGAAATTAAGAAAATATGATGTTTCCGAGTTATATGCAGCACCATTACACAAACTAAGAGAAAAAGTAAAGGATCGCAGTATTTGGGTGTCTTTGAATGAAACAACCGATGCAGAACAAAGATGCGTCGCAAATTTCGTGTTTGGTATATTAGGGGTTAGCGGAGAAAAATATAAATCATATCTGCTGACTTTAAAAGTCTTGGACGAAGTGAATCATTCAACAATTGCTGCTTTTTTTATCTACTCTCTAAGCTTATTGTGGCCTTCTGGAATTTTGTATGAAAAAATGCAAATGGTTTGTAGTGGTGCTGCACCATATACGTATGTGCAAAGCAATGCGAGGACTGCAGATTTTCTATCCAAACATGATACATGTGACCTGTTTAGCACATGGTTTACACCGACTAGCTGACTTAGTTCGCAATCTTTATTCAAACGTTAACGGGCTGATATCATCTGTGAAAAGGATTTTCCTCAAAGCACCGAGTCGTGCTATTGACTGCCCGTATACACCGATTATCTACCATGATTCTTCTCTGAACTTATCTTCTTGTCTCAGGTGTTCTGTAGAACTCTGTACCTAGATACGTGAATCTGTCTACCTTTTCAAAGTTGTATATCCTTCCTTTATTCGTTGTTATGGTTAGTCTATTTGTACTGTTATACTCTTGCTCTGTTCATGTCATGTATTTGACTTTCTTGTCATTTATAATCAATCCGATTGTCTGTGCTGCTTTCTCTAACCTCAGGGTTGTCGTTTTAAATTCTTCTATGCTTTTAGTTAGTATCGCCAAGTCGTCCAAGAACGCCAAGCATTGGTGTTTGTTATGGTATACTAGTCCTGATCTGTTTAGCTCTGCTTTTCTAATGACATATTCTAGTCTTCCATCTTTAGTTTGTTCTTCAGATGGGTAGCCAGAATTTTATATGCTACATTTAGTAGTGCAATGCCTCAATAACTCGCACAGTCGGCTTTATATCCTTTCTAATAGATTGGTGGCAGCACCGCCTCATTCCACTGTTGAGGCAGTTTTTCTTAAACCCATATTTCTCTCATCAGTTACTAAACCCACCTCGTCAGCTGCTCTCCGCCATAATTATACATTTCCGCATGTAGTGTGTCCGTTCCAGAACCGTTGTTGTTTCTAAGTTTGCTTATTATGCCCACGATCTCTTCCAAGGAGGGTGGTTCTTCATTGTCTTGATTGTGGTCCTCTCTACTTTCTTCTGCCTCGTTGTTATTGTCCTTACTGTTTTGTTTTACATTCATTAAAGTAATCTCTCCATAGTTCTAGCGTGTCTTCTTGCCCTCCAACTAGTTCTCCGTTCTTGTTCTTGTAGAATATTGGTTTTGATTGGTAACCTTCTCTTTGTCTTGATACGCGGGGTGCGGTAGGGCGGGCTAAAGCAACCTTGGCCCACCCGTTAAACGTACTCAAGAAATCACAACACAAAACGTTGAAGTTTAAGAGTTTTCATTTTTAATAACACACATAAATGAACATGTAAACATATAGGTTCAACGCAAACGCAGGATCAACATAGTATCAACTACGCGCAAGGTGCACACATGAACATATACATAAAACAATGGTACAAAACACACAAAACGATGATTGTGCAGTAAATTATGAATGTCCCGTAGATACGGCACATAAACTAAAACGAGAAACACTATAAACGCTAACACTATAAATACTAAATTGTCTTGGGATAAAATTGTCTGGACTTAAAAACTACACACACGAACTATAACTACAAATGTCTAACGCGCACGAAACGAAAAGTCTGAAGAACAAATAACGGTCTAAAGTACTCACACAGGCCGTTGGAACAGCTGGGTCGCTTATCGGGGCCTCAAGTTGCTGGAATCAGATCCTTTTGCTGTGGAGCCGTAGCTATTTAACGGGCTCCGGTAGGGCGGAGCCGGTCGTACAACGACTCGGATTGGCTCTTGTGGTAGAGGAGTCTGGCAGCCGTTGGAATGCGGCGACGACGTGCTCCTAGAAAGTTCTTCCTGTCGTTGTTTTTCCTAGAATTCTAGAGGCTTCTGGCAGCGCTTGGAATGCGGCGATGACGTTTTCCTAGAAAGCTCTTCCTGCGCTTTTGGTGTCGTCGTTGCTTTTCTTAGAATTCTAGGTTTTTAGGAATGCGGTTTCTGCATGTTTGGGACATTAATTGTATGGTTTTATTGAATCCGCGGGATTCGCGGGTTCACAGACTGCGGATCGTGTCAATCCCCCCCGGCTTGCTGTTCCAAATATGCTCGCTGGAATGCGGGTGCGGGGCGCATTTGGTCTGCGTGGATTTTCACTGTGGTGTTGCCCTTTTGGATTAGGTAAATGCTGGGGCTCAGTTTTTGTTCTATTTGGAACGGGCCTAACCATTTGGGTTGAAATCCTGCATGTATTCCGGCCGTGGCGTCGGATAGCGGATGATTTTTAATTAGGATCCATTGTTCAGGTTCGAAAAGGTTACCTCCTTCTTCGGGGAAAGGTGGACGGCTGTTTTGACGGTCCCGTATTTCTTGATCGCGTGCTCGCCGTTCTTGGGGTGCATTTTCCTGACCTTCTTCGGGGTTGTTGGGGTTTACGAACCTCCATTCTCCGGGGCGCAGAAGCTCTTTTCCGAATAATGCGTATCCGGGGGTGCACCCTAGGTTGACGTTGCGTCGAGTGCGGATGTTGAATAGGATACTAGGGATATGGGTATCCCATTTTTTGTGTTCCCGGCCTTGCAGGCGGAGTTTTAACCCTTTCTTGAATTCCTGGTTAACCCTTTCTGTGGGGTTTGCGCGTGGGTGGTATCCGGCCGTGGTCCAATGCTTTACGTCCCATTGGTGACAGGCTTCTTGCCACGTGCGGCTCACGAATTGGCGACCGTTGTCGCTTAGTAGGACGCTGGGATATCCGTAGCGGCAGAAAACTTCCTCTTCCAGCAGACGGGTGATGTTTGGGGCGCTCCCTTTTCCTAGGGTAAAGGCTTCGACCCACTTCGTAAATAAATCGGTGACCACGAGGATAAATCGCTTACCCCTGGCGGTGGTAGGGTAGGGACCCATTAGATCCAAGGCTAATACGTCCCATGGTTTTTGTGGTTGGTGTGAACGCTGTGGAGCGCGTTGCTGATTTGCCCCTTTCTTACATTGGATGCATAACATGCAGCGGTGTATGTGGTTCTGCACGTCTGCGCGTAGATTTGGCCAGTAGACCCTTTCTGCGATGGCTCGGGTGGTTTCTAACACTCCGGGGTGTCCGGCGGTCTCTTGGTCGTGGTATTGGTTCAGGACGGCGGGTCGCATAGTGTTGGGTACATATAATCTGGGTCCGGCGTTTGTTTCCCGGAATAGTAGGGCGTTGTGTACGCGGAAATTGCGGTGGACTTCTTGGAGTCGGGGGGTGTGGGGTGGCCCTTCTTGAGCCTGTTTCCATTGCTGGATTAATCGTTGTGTATTGTGATCCTGGCGCTGAGCGGTCACTAGTTCCTCCCATAGGGCGTCGTTCTGTACCGGAGCCTGGGGCACGGGGGCGTTACAGGTGGGACACTGGTTGAATAAGGCGATGGAATCTACGTGCATGTCTGGCCAATAATACTCCATTTTTATTCGCTCTTGCATGAGCTGGGGATGTACGTGGGTGTCACCTTCGAGGTGGAATTTTCTTAGGAGTTCCTGCCGTAATTCGGTAGGTACGTAGAGGGCTAGTTCTCCGTCTTGTAGGTGGCCTAAAATGCCGCCTTCTACTCGGAAGTGAGGGTTTTCTAGGCTTCCCCCAGGGAGATGGTGATGTTGAGCGATTAGAGCCTGTGTTTCCGGGTCCGTTTCTTGGGTTGTTAGGATGCGGGTGTGTAGGTCCGTGGGCTCGTGGGTGGTTATATTTAACACGGGTATTCTGGATCCGTCGGACACCGACGGATGGGTAGTCGGGGGTAGTAAGTGGGGTGGTTCGGTCCATTCTACCTCGGGTCCATGGGGCTCTCGGGACAAAGCGTCCGGTAGCTCGTTTTGTTTCCCGGGACAATGCTCGATCATAAAGCTGAAATCCTGAAGTAATAATGCCCAGCGGGTTAGTTTGGCCCTTTGATTTTTGGCGCTGTTCAACCAAGTGAGCGCCCGGTTATCCGTGCGGAGGGTGAAGGGTCTCCCTTCTAGGTATGGCCGGTAGTACTTGATTGCCCATACGGCGGCCAGACATTCCTGTTCGTTGGAGTGGTAGTTTTTCTCAGCGGGGGAGAATTTGGCGCTAGCGTACGAGATGACGTGGCGGCTTCCATCTGGGCCTTCCTGGTAGAGGACGGCAGCCATTCCTTGTTTGCTGGCGTCCGTCTGTAGGATGAACGATAGGGTGGGGTTGGGCCGCATCAACTGCATAGGCTGGGACATTTGCGTTTTTACCTGGTCGAAGGTTATTTGATGCGTAGGGGTCCACTGCCAACGGTGTTTTGGGCTTAACAGGTCGGTGAGAGGAGCGGTCATCTCGGCGAAGCGTGGTACATACTCGCGGAGTCAATTGCAAATGCCCAGAAACTGTCGCAGTTCCTTGCGGTTGCGTGGTGAGGCAGCATTGGCAACTTGCTGGATGTGTTCGCTTTGGGGCTGATTTCCTTTTTCTCCAATGATGTGGCCCAAATAAGGCAGAGAGCGGCGTCCGAAGTGGCATTTACTGGGGGCGGCGATTAAGCCGTGTTCCTGGAGTCTTTCTAGTACTAGTCGGAGGTGTTGGAGATGCTGGTCCCAGGATTCTGAGTACACGATTATGTCATCCAGGTATACGATGCAGAACTGGTGCAGGTATCCTACTAGCACTTCGCTTGACATCAGGCGTTGGAATGTCATGGGAGCGGTTTTTAAACCGAACGCCATTACCTTAAATTGGTATTTTGCACCTTCGGGTGTGGTGAAAGCGGTCAGTGGTTTGGAATCCGGGTGGAGCGCGATTTGCCAATACCCTGATTTTAAATCGAGCGAGGAAAAAATGGTGGCGGGTCCGACGTCCTTCAGGGTATCATGGTGTGACGCCTGCTGATAATGTTCAATTAAGTAAGTAAAGAATTGTTAATGATAGCCTCCCGGAACCTCAATCGAAGATGGGCGGTTCACTACTTTGCTCGAATTAATTTATTAATTAACTTTGTTGTTAATTTCCTGGAAAAGAAAGGGCGCCAACGGCTAATACAAGATCCGCTACCATTAACGTAGATGTTGATAGGTTAGCCGTACCCACAGTATATACTTACTTAATACTATAATACAGAGACGATGATAGGTAAAAATAAATAACAATCACAATTGCAGCAACAATATTTAATATGAGCAAAAATAAATAAATAAGTAGTAGATAAATATCCCACGTTTGCAACGATAATAATTATAAATACAAGCGTAACCTGTATCGGTACACAAGTACGCGATCACTCAATACAGCCCCAAAATAACTGAAACAAGGAAGAGTAAAAATACTGCGTTTTACAACCCAAACCAGCGCCCTCAAATCCCGTAACCTACACTCTAGTCTCGAAAGGCCTCTCAGAATACAGTATAGTTCGAAGAGAATTAAATAAACGCTGTGAAACCCGAACAAAACGCAATACTACCACTTCAGTTGACGCACGCTGTATATACAGTGAAAATTACCGTGATTATGTACTCGGATACTTGTACAATTAACAATTTAAAGAATCATTGGTTGTAAAATCGTTGTAACACTCTGTACAATGACAACGTAGTTCTTAAATTATCCCAAGATATAAATAAGTTCAAACAAACAAGATTATTTACAATAATTCAAAATTATCAGAAGTAAACATGCATGTGCACTTTCCTGCATTGAACTGGTTTTCGGGAATTCCACAAACAGCTACAGCTCCGCACCTGCTCTCGGTTCGGCGTCCGGAATAACTTCGAATTCTCGATTCTTGCAGACAGCAGATCTTATCCATAGAAGGCACCAATTCTTCTGATTAATTTTTACCGTTTCCAAGTGGTCAATCGGAATCTACGATTGACACGACAAAAATCAAGAAAAGAACGACACGTCGTATATAATGACAAAAACTGTCGTCAACCTAATCACAAAATCAACAATTGATCACGTCACAAAGGATGATCTTCCCAGAAAATGGAGATTACTCTAAGCGAAATGCTTTTACGGGAGATCACCATCGACACGTTCGTTTCCTCTTAGAAGCACACAATCAATCGCCGGAAATCCTGTCTTGTTAATTCAGTCATGCGTAGCATTTCAACGCGAACTGTAAACTCTTGAGACTGATGTATAATGGGTTGCGACGACCTAGGCGAAGGTACCGTTACAAATTCCCCCCCCACCAGACATTTCGAAGACAAAAACCCGCACGACCATGGCAAGAAATGTAAACGACCAAAGAAATATAGCTAAAACCTAAAAATCCTAAAACAATATCCCAACCCAACACAAAACACAACTATCTGGATGGCCGAGAGGAAATTCATCCCAAAACCAAGGGTATGAGAAATACTACTAAAGGGATCGAGACAGTCCCTCGCTGCTAGATGGAAATGCTGCGCCGCTGAACTGCTCTTCAACCTATCGTAGCACACCCCCACCAATGGAAATGTTCAAAACTCCCCTCCCCCTACTATACCATCCAAATACCCAACCCCCAGACAAAATCTTCCTTTCGGATACACTAACCCACGAGGCGAAAGGGAACCCCAACAGTTATAGCCTGTCAAACTAAAAACCACAAAGATACCCCCCAACCCGGTCAAATTTCCCAAACAAGCACAAACTAACTAAATTGGAGATGTCCAAACTTCTTTTGACGAACCTGGAGAGAAGCGAAGAACTCCATAAAGAGAGTCACAGACGACTAGAAAGCGACAGACAAGAAAATTTCCTTTCATCCCTCTAGATTCATTCTGTCTTCGAGGCCACCGGAGAGCGCGAAAGCAAACCGAGGTAACTCTCCAACTTCATCTCACATTCATACCAGACTAAAGATTCCACAATCATTCCAACAGAGAAAAGAAGGAAGACCAGAGAATAAAAGAAAAAGAAAAGAATGAAAAATTAGGAGGAAAAGCACCAGGGCTGGCACTACCTACGGAACGAGCCACCACTCGATATACGGAACACGATCTTAAAAACTGGACATTCCAACACAAAATTCTCAAAATACAAATATTCGCCGACGTACTGTATACTAGGGACTATCCGATACGTAACCAACAATCATAAGTCAAACTCCAGGGAAACAACGATTGGTACACGATGCTGCAAAATAACTAGATCTACTCGTACACACAAAACTTACTAAGGGCCAAGATGTTCTGCCTCAATCTAAAACTAACAACAATCAAACACTTCCTCAGCTAAACAACAGATCAATCAACCAACTAACAACGTCTAATCAATCGCACTAAATAGCTAAACAACAACTAAACCACCAATCAGTTAATCAGCTAAGAAAATGTTCAAGGACGAGATGGAAATGCCTCCTTTAGTGACCTTCCCTACAATGCCCAACCAACCACCCGCTATATGTAATCGTTGAATCTAGTCGTCATCCGAAGAAGGTTCATGATGCAATTTGATGTCTTTTGCGTGCCAATTACCCTTGAAACGACCATCCATATCCACCAATTCGAAAGTCCAAGGCGAGAGCTTTTTCTTGATCTTATAAGGGCCGACGTATTTCGGACCTAATTTGGCCGAATAATATTTATAAGCATTAGACAATAATTTATTCTTATGCCAAACCATCTGACCTGGAAAATAATCGACGTTTCTACGACGTAAATTGTAACCCTTTTTACTCTTCTCGTACGCCTTCAACAACCGAGTATGGATATTCTTATACAATTTTCGGAACTCTCTGGATCGTATTTGAATTTTAGGCACTTCACGCATGATCTCAACATCCTCTTCATCTTCCAACCCTTCGTTGCACTCATGAAACTTTTCCCCATCTAGCACAATTTCTCGTCCAAAATTTATAAAATACGGAGTCAATCCAGTCGATTCATGTTTCGCAGTTCTTAAAGCACAAGCGACTTTGCAAGATATTTATCCCAGTCACGCTGATTATCCGAAAGGTACGAAGATATCGCTGTTTTCAAAACTCTATTCACCCTCTCTGTGGGATTTGCTTGTGGATGATACAATGCAGTAAATTTAACCTGGACCCCGTAATTATCAGTCAGATTGCTAAATTCCTTACTACGGAATTGCACTCCATTATCCACTACAATATATTTTGGTACGCCAAATAATAAAAATACATCCTCCTCCAGATGTCTAATAATGGCAGGAGTAGTCGCTGAATGTAACGGAAAAACTAACGGAAATTTGCTAAAATAATCAGCAACCACCAATATATAAGTATAACCACGTTTTGAACGAGGCAAAGGTCCAACTAAGTCTGCTGAAATTAACTCCCAAGGTTTCGTAATCTGCGGTCTTCCCACCATGAATCCAACTGGTTTCTTCTGTTCGACCTTGTGACTTATACAAATTGAACATGATCGAATATATTTTGCCACACTAAAACGTAACTTAGGCCAGTAATAATTTTGCGAAATACGGGCAACTGTTTTGACAACTCCTAAATGTGCAGCAGTAGGAACATCATGATTCTGGCGAATAATTTCCCTACGTTGACTAGCAGGCACAACCAATTTCCAAAGCTTACTGTTGTCATCCAATCCAGGATATAAATTTTCCACCCTCTTATACAACCTGTTACCTTCAACACGCCAGTCAGCATACCGTTTTGGATTTCCAATCACCAATTTACACATATTCCAATACCAACTATCTTTGTTATTGGAGCCATCGATATTAACTATATCCAAAACCGGAACTGATCTCGACAAAGCATCAGGAACTACATTATCCTTTCCTTTTCGATGAACAACGTCGAAACTATATTGCTGTAATCTAACAGCCCAACGAGTCAACCTTCCACTGGGATTCTTTAAATTATTCAGCCAAACTAAAGAGTAATGATCCGTAATTACCTTGAAATGTGAACCTTCAACATAAGGTCTAAACTTCTCTACAGCCCACAATACTGCCAAACACTCTAATTCAGTAGTAGTGTAATGACGTTCGGCTTTACTAATTGATTTGCTAATGTAGCTGATTACTCTATCACCATCAGGATATTCTTGGCTCAGCACAGCACCCAATCCAAAGTTTGACGCATCAGTTTGAATAACAAAAGGTTTGCTAAAATCGGGACAAGTCAAGACAGGCGCAGAAACTAAAAATTCCTTGATTGTTTTCAAGGCAAGGTCAC